>VYZT01004352.1:96989-128971 GCA_013400735.1 Pomatostomus ruficeps | reverse complement strand
GAAGTGCTTATGTAATTTACACTTCTGATTGTGCTGTATTAAATATTTTAAGTATTTTATCAGCACCTGACCGATAAAGTAACATTATAAGCCTACGAAACGAAGACAACAGTATGTTTTGGGGTTTTCTGTGTTTTTTCTAAACAAATATATCACTGTCTGCATCATCACTTAAACACTACATTGCCAATGTTCACCTTCAAATACTCGTTTAAATACTCTTCTTTTGTCTGTGCAAATCTCAGTGCCAAGTAAGAAGCAGCATTCTGATTACAAGAAATACAGCAATGAAAAGTGCAAAGACGGAAGCGTCTGGCAGGCAGGCATGTTTCGTACACACTGTACTTCCACATGTGTGCATCTGTGCTAGACATGCACACTTCATCCTGGTACCCCAGCCCATGGAGAAGAGAGTAAGAAGCTGACAACCAGCTAAGCCCAACAGAAGAGTGAAGTACACTTGTAAAGTTTCAGCAGTGATCACACTGTAATACTTTTTCTGTGTGTCCAAGAAAGCCAACAGCAGGCAGCAGCGATTCCTGGGTAAGTGTATTTGCGTACTCAGGTACCAACAGCACTTCCTTCTCCAAAACAGGCCTCATTAATTCCTGGGTCATGCAGTGGCTCTGACTCCCTTGCTCTCCAGCTAGCATGGGTGTCAGAAACCCACCCACCACAAGTGTTCTCTTGCTGTTTTATTACTTCACTTTACAACAGTCTCCATTTAGAATTACAGGTGTTTTGTGTTACACTCAAGCCAGAGATTCCCACTTTACTGCACACATCTAAATTTACAACGTATTAGGCTTTTTTTTAGCCTTAGAAATCCAAATGGTTATGAATCTCTGATACATTTTTAAGTTTCAGATCTCTTGATTATTTCTTACCATAGAACTCAAAAGTGCTATCAAAGCTCACATTAAAGTTAACACAAACTTCACTAGAAGAAACTGAGATTTATCCTGTTCCTAGTCAAGCCATAAGCTTAAGTAAGGACCACTTCCTCATTTACTTAAGAACCAGTAGTGTTTTAAAATAAATAGTAACAGAAATAACAAAAAAGTAATGGAAAGGAAGTTCCTAAGCAATTATCCTGAACTGGTCTCCTCCCCTTCTCAGAAACACTGGATAGATCCTTTTAGAAAACAAAGCCTCTGATCTGTCTCGTAGCAAATATAACCCCTCAGCCCAAACACAATGCCTCTACAAAATGAATACACAACAGCCCCATACTCTCAGCAGTTTTTCAAACTACCGCAGGCCTTGCCAAACTACTGGCTTAGAAAAATACAGAGCACGCTAAAGTTGTTACGCTTTTTCAGAAGACACATTAGGTTTCTATTTAATGCATACCACAAAATGTAAGTCCAGTTTCTCAAGGTGTGCAATGGTCCGTTCAAGTTTGTCTAATTCTTAGTATTCTGCCAATAGTACAATTGTTACCACCACCACCCCCAGGCTGGCTGGTTTAAAGAATTAGAAATATGAAGCTTTCACAACTTTTTTAGATGCACCCAAAGACTTCAAAACATTTACAAAACCCCTGTCACTTTTCAATTATTTTCATTTACGGATGACTAACAGTATGTCTATGCCAAACATAGACGTAAAAAACATTCTTCAAGAGGCATGAATCTACATAAAAACACAGATTTGCCAAATTAAAATACTGTGAGAAAAACTATTTACCTCAAACAAAAACAAAAAGCAACTTGTCAGCTTTCCAAACTTACATTAACATCACAAAAATGATTTGAGTTATTAGAAATATACATAATGTACATAACCACAAAAAACAACATTATTCCATTGTTTCGCCTTTCCTGCTGTAGAAGTGAACCACTATTGAGAAACCACTTATAAGCAGAAATGCAGCATTGGGAGAAGGCAAACTAAGCGCTAATTTCAAAAAGATGAAGATGGGATGTTACTACTCTAAATATAACCTACATCATTTATAAAATAGTTGTATAGGTAAATATGAGATGTCCTCCTACAGGTCGTCATAACTTTCTGTGGTTAATGGATCAGCCATAATTGGGAGAGAATTAACACAAAACTAAACCTTTCCTCCTTGCTATGTTTATGTGTTAGTATTAACGAGCATCAAACAAAGCATCAACAACAAAGTACTGTCCACAGAAAAAATAAAAGGACCCAGTTTATTTGCTCACAAGAGCAAAATAAACATTATAGTACTCTCCAAAAGCGTAAGATGACCAAAAAAAACCATCTGTACATAGAGTTCACCTACACAGACGGCTCAATGTTGTGTATCCCCACATCACCCAAAGGATCACAAGGCAGCCTTCTCCTCTCATGTGTCACAGAAAACTGGAATGTAAAGAACAGAAAATAATTGCATATGGCAAGAACCTCACAGAAAATTTCCTTCCCTTGATTCTCTTCTTTTGTATGAAGTTTTCCACAGCAGGAGCAATTTGGCTGTGGAATATTCATGCTCACTACCACCTGACATCAAGGTTCATTTCTCTGTGAAAGAGTCTCCAAAGGATAATAAAGTAAAGGCCTGAACACTTGCAGGAAATATGTAATAATGCAGAGAAGCAGTAAAGATTACTCCCGCCCTAAGCAAAGGGAATAAATAGATAATCATGGAAAAGAAACTGCTAAAATCTACCAAAAGCCTGCTGCTTAAGAACACAGGAAGAACCTGGTTCAACGTACGTGTCTTTCAAGGCAAGCTCGAGTCAGAAATTCATATAAACCTTTTTTTTTTTGCGATCCAAACCAGAATGCCCGAGCTGCAGCCTGCTGGCCAGATCCAATCCACTGCAACAATTCATCTGGCCAGCTGCCCACTCCTTGTTGTCCTCCCCAATGGCTAATTAGATATAGGGAGGAAGCAGGCAAGGGCTTGGGGAATTACCCTCACATCTGATTTCCCACCGCTATGTTTCATAAGGACCTGCAGCCTCTGCTCTATTGAAAAACAGGGCGGAAATTACCATGTGCAGTGATGGTGCTCATGTAACTCCATATGCCTGTTAATAAATACGGATTTTGCTCCATGTCTGCTAGAACTACCAGCCCTGTGTCAGCACCACTGTGGTGCCCACAAGTTTCTGTTACAACACATGTTGCACACACCCTGCCAGTTATCCACACCTCTACACACACTGTCATCTGCAGCCCAGACCCTCTGCGACCAACGCAGCTCCTGGGAAAAGCCGGACACTAGCTCTCCAAACCAACAAGTTTCAGACCAACCCAGGCAAGAAATGCCTTGAACTGGGGTGAGTTTCTTCCAAAATAGGCCCAGCTCATGGAGGAAAGCTCTCCATGCTCCCTGAGTAACATTTTGGTCTAAGTTGAGAGTGACTGCTAGCTGCCACCACAACTCCATCAGGGCACGCATACTAATACTCTTGGACTGCTGCCATATCATCCATATATGCTTTATTACAGCTCATCTCCTTAATGTGCAAGACATTTATCTTTGATTCTTTCAAAATGGAAAGAAAAAAAAATCCTGATACTGTAGAACTGGTTTTAGTACTGTTCAGACCATTTAAACTGGGTCACTGTAAGCTCTTCAAGCAGATGTTTCTTCGTCACCACATACAAGTAAGAGCACCACATTATTTTTTGCCTTATTAACAAACTTTTCTGGCTTGTAAGGGCTAGAATTCTTAAATAATGATCAGGCAAGCTTCTAGCCACAGTTTTTCCATTTATCAGCAGGAAATTTCAACACTAAAAATACAGGAAGTACAGGTGGAATCTCATCGCATGAATCAACCTACCACCCTCAACACTAGCCAGTAATGAGGGGGGGATGACAGATGGGTGATGGGACAAACTCAAAACTTGCAAAATTGAGTCCACAAATTCAAAGGCAGATCACTGACCATGACTGACACAGAAAAATAAGTAGATCTCAGAGACACCAACCAACCAGCCTCAGAAAGATGACGTTCTTCCCATTCCTTAGGTACACAGCTAGATCAAGGAATGCAGCTGAGAAACAGCATCATTTCAACAGTACTGAAGGCTCCTTGATTTGTGCTTTTGGAACAAAGGTACTGGATTAGATTATGTTATTTTAAAATAGTGAAACCCTTTCCCAATATGGTTTTATTTTGAGGATGAATTGTATGACATGTCCTGCAAAAACATGACCTGTCCTAGAAACCTGAGAATTAGTGGTGTGGAAAAAGAAGAAAACAAACAAAACCAACAGAGTTGAAATGCATACTTTAATTAACTTGACTAATTATTCATAAAAATTTACCAACCCACATGAAAACAGGATTTGCTAAATTTTCATAATGATAAAGAACCTTGTCCATTCCTGCTCTCCCCAAGCCTAGTTTGTTCCCAAAAAATGTATTACACAAAACATCCCCATGCTCTCTTTAAAAAAAATTAAAAAGTTTAACAAGCAATGATTACAACTTCCTGAACCCAGTAAAGTCCCTTTAAAAGATTTTACCCCTTTAGTCAGATGTAAGACATCTTAACTCTAGTTCTGCAGATGTAAACAAAAACACTGAGTAGACAGTCTTCTACTCTCAAAATAGGATTCATTTAGGAAAGAAAGTATTCTTGGCAGTTATTCCCTTGAGAGGGAAGCTATGCCAGATGATGAAGCTGCTTCCCATGGAGGCTGGCAGGTAAGAGGTGAGCCCTGGGATCTGCAGGTCCCCCTCCAGAGCAGCCACTAGAACAGCCAAGCACCCGGGCTGCTCCTTTCTCTCATAACAGCCAAAGAGAACAGCAGAAACTGAATTGCAGAGTTACAGTTCTCCATGAGGTTTTGTCTCACAAAACATAACTTTTGCAATAGGCATACATAGTTGCTAAACCCCCAAAGAAACCCAGGACTTTTGCCATGCCAAAGTTGGCTTTTCACCAACCAAATTTTTTTTCCCCCACAAGCTGATGGAAAAGACTTATTCTAGGAGAAGGTAAGAGAGGGAGTATATTATAAATAATCCACAGTAAATTAAAAAAAATAAATGGATGGATACAGCTGTTGAGGGCAAACAGGAAAAATTATTGGTTCTCCTTTATGGTCTAAAGAAGGATGAAATGTCAACAAAACACAAAAAAGGTGACAGATGACATCAGATATTTGTAATGAAGAGGTTAAAGGATCCAGGTTGATTTCTCATCAAGGAAGACGACATTCTGAAATGACAGATTTTCAATGTACTGACTGAAAACACATTAAATAGATCAGTCCTGCAGAAGTATTTAATGCTTAGGGTGGTAGAATGAATTACTGCAGGTGATGACTGAAACAGAACGTTTATACAAGTTCAAGAAAGACCAAAATTAGTTTCCAAGTTAATGATGGAGCAGCAGCCTCAAATACAGTCACTTTGCTTTTTGTTCATGCAAGGTAAATCTTATTATTACATGCCATCATTTTAGTGTACCTTCTAACTCTTTAATACTGTACACCATTTGCCTTTTTTAATAAAGTAGGTTGTACATCCACTTCATTAAGATGTTACAATGATTAATCTCAAGTAGGAAACACTGACACCATACCAAACGTGCAGCACTCATACATGGATCAGACCAGCATTCCCAAAAATCCTATTTTATATGGATTCAGGCCACCCCAGACCTCAGATATGAGTGAAAGGCATTCTGAAAAGGATGAGCCCTGGTACTACAGATCCCCCAAGCTGAATCCCACATACTCAGCCAGGTCTGACATCTTTCCCACCGCATTTTCCCTCCCTCTGTTACACAAGAGGAATCATTACACAGTCCAAGGCTGTGAGACTATTTCAGCATTAATCTGTGCCTGCAAGACAGTATGAACGCAGACATCCAGGGCTATGCTGAGCTTGGGCACTGTCAGAAGTTTGTCCTAAACTCTCAAAACATTTGATGTTGCTTCTATCATTTTCAAGACCTGACAAATCTCTTTGAATATGCCTTGAAAGAGACGCAGAGGATATACAGTAAAGTAAACAGTGCTTAGGAATAAGGCTTAAATAAAGAAAAAAATAAATTTAAAAGAAACAAAAAATCCAACAAAATGCACCCAACCCAGATTTAAAAAGGAAAAAGAAAGTTAAGGATTCAGAAAACAAAATGTAAAAAACCCACAAAAACCAACCCAGACAAAAAACATTAAGAGAGCACCTCATCCCAAATAAATAAAGTAAGCAATAATAAAATGAAAAGCAGAGAGATTAAAAACTAAAAAAGTAAATCAGATTTAAGCCAGATACTTCTGGTCAGCCATGTTACATTATTTCCTACATTTCAATCAGCATGCACGCACTCACCCAAACAGCTGTATCTTAATCCACATCATCTTGGTTTTGCTACTCAACTCCAGATTACATCCTTGTCCTTCCCAGAACTGAGAGAGTTTGTCAGGGTTTGGTTATACAGCCTGGCTCATCACCCTGTGCACTTTTTGGATAAACAGAGGCACCTTCTCTCAGCCCTCTCCAACCTCCCCTGCAGCATCTTCTTCAAACCCTTCAAAGTCAGTGCCTGGGTCACTCACAGCCCCATACGAGAGTAATTCCTCAATGGCTGAAGGTCAGAAAACACTTGAGGATGGGGAGAAGACTTGTGGAGTGCAGGGGAGCAGGAAACGGGAAAAAAATACTGAAAGAATAGAAGGAGGGGAAAAAAAAGAAAGTGGTGTTTCCAAACATGAAGTGCCAATTAGGGAAAAAAAGAGAAGTGAGAACCACCTCTTTAAAAATATAACTTTAGGGTTTAAAATACATTAAAGGTGAAGGATCAGCCTTACTACTCAATTAGGTATAGCTTTGCTGGGTATGAATTCAGCTGCTAGTACTGCTTGAGCTTCCTCCGCCCCCGCCCTCCCCCCAATCACTGTTTCATTGTGAAAGAATTTAATTATTATTTTCATTACCAGATGCATACATTATAGAACGAGCCTGCACAGAGACAATGAGCACTTTAAGAAAATAGGTGTAATAATGAGAATGATATGTTTACATTTTTCTGCAATAAAAATGAAGACATTCTCAACAAGGCTACTTTCTAAAACATACTTGAATAAAATAATTCATAATACTCATAACACTAAATGTGACACTCCTCCTTTTCTTAAAAAAGGATTAGCCCAGTGCCTTGAATTTTAATACAACTTAAAATCAAATTAAAATAGGGATTTTATTAACCTCTCTATCAAAAACTTCCAGAAAAATTTAACTTTGAACTTATTTCACAATGATGGAATATTAAAGCTTTTCTATTGTGTTCTTAAAAAACAATAATAATAATACTAAAAAAAATATGTTCCATGGACATCAATTATACTGCATACCCAGGGAAAGAATACTGCATCCACCATATAATATGCTGGTATTCAAAATAAACCACCAAAAAATTCAAGAGCAAAAAAGAATAGAGTTTTCAAATGAAATACAGATACATATATTTATTTATATAGGAGTGTTGCAGCATAAACAAAAAATCTCAAAGCCATGAAGTAATAAAAACACATTTGTATGGATATAATAGAAACAACACAATGGTAACATCTGCATATTACTTCTAGTCCAAAATTACTGACGTAGTAACAACAAAACAGGAGTTCTTGTGCTTTATGTGGCCCTATTTAACAACCCAGGGCAATGCTCCAATTTCACCCAGGAACCAGGTTCAATAAATCATTTGCTGCTCATGGCCCACCAAGCACATGCTGGGTGATTTACAGGTAAGCACCAGGGCTGTCACCAGCACGGACCCCCTGCTCTCAGTGCCAGCGTCCCCGTGGAGCTCACCGTATGACCGCCTGTCACATCCGCACACGCTCACCCGTAAATCAGTCACTGCTGGGGGGACCTTTCACAAGCCACTGCTTCCCGCGCTGAGAAGGTTCCCCCTGCTCCAGAGCCAGGAGTCCATGTGCACTCACGTCTCGCCAGGACTGCGCCTCATAGCTGGGGATCCACTCCTGGTGTCCGCGGGCACCGCCACCAGAGGAGCACAGAATGAGGACGGGCTGGCTCCTGCTGCCCGCGCAGGGATGGCACAAGGGCGATGCCCTCGCAATGCCTCAGTGTGAATCCTTGGCCCTACCTGGGCAGAGCTCTGGAGGCCCTGGAATGCCAACTTCCATTTTGGAAAGGTGTTGAGTCTTTACTCAAGTAGGATGGAGGGCATCTGACACTTAACCACAAGCCATAATAACAGAGCACCCTTGTCTCCCCATTCTTAGATGTGGATGCCAAGCCAGGATTCACTTGACCAAATGAAGATGTTTACAGTGTAGGTGTCTGTATCTGAACAGGTCATGTTGGTCTCCCTTTACAGCCCATGGGAAGAGCTAGGCTCTTTGACTGAACTCCTCCTACAGAGTATGTCAAAAGGAGGTCAAATGAATCACATCGAACAAGTGCCTGTTTCTGCTTCCCACCTGACAGGAGTTCTCCAGGATTCCTGTTTCTCTTTGCTGGATCCATTAAGGGTCTTTCTTCCACTTCCACTCAAGATTTGGGTGAGAGGAATCCCACACTGTCCTAGCACCAGCTTAATCCTGCCTGTTCAAAACTGAGGAACAAAGCACTGATTGCCTAAGTTCCCAGCATTTCCCACTCAATACAGTGGGTGCCTGCTCCCAGTAACACCAGTCCTTAACTTAACTGCCTTCAGTTACACGACACCAATTAGTGTGTTTATTTCAACATTATCTGTCAGCTTGCACTTACTCCTCCAGTACTTTTCCTCTTAGGTGTCACAAGAATTGCCTGACTCTGGGTAGTAACGCTTCTTGTTTGCAGAGAAACTTCCTCTCTTTGTTGCCAGTCTTCAAAACAGACTTACCAAAAGATCTCTCTCTTTAGGTGTGACGTACATATTTTCTTCTACTGTATTTCCTTAAGTTCTCAATTTCTTAAATATTTTTTTCTTTTGCTCTACACTTAAAAATATTATCCAAAATTTGCTGAAACCTGTTAATCTTCTGTTGACTTTGAAACAAGCCACCTGCTCAGGTTTATCACCTCCATTATCTCTTATTTTTGCTTGTAGAGTCCTCATTTTTATTAGATATTAGATAGTCAAGAACTAAAGCAATGAATATTCTCAAATTCCCTAATTCTACTTCTGATTTATTTCTTTATATTTCCCAGAAACAGGTAACCTTTTTCCTTACTTCTAACCTCTAATTCCTCTTCTTTCTTCTCCTAAACCATATTCCCAAACCTCTCCAGAATCCCAACTGACAGGAAAAGGGTTAAAATGTATTCAGTAAAGGGAGGTAGGTATATTTTTTCTACCCTGTCCAAAGCAGACATGGCAATCTGAACTCCCTCATCCTGTAGGGACAGGCAGTCTGTCACCTGAGCAAAGAGAGACACGATATTGATGTACTGTTAGAAATTGGTTCCAGACTGAGCTAACAAGCCTTAGTTGCTTAAGGCTTAAGATGAAATTTATCTCCCCTCTTCCTTCCTCTTCTACAACCAGAGTCATCTTAGTTGGCTGTTGGGAATTTGCCAACAAACATTCAGACATCTCACAGCAGTTGTAGAACAGAGCTTTTCCAGGCCAAAGTTATGCCTGTATTTCTATTACAACAGTTTGTCGCTCCAGCTTTGGCATGCAGTTGCCATGCAGCACTCCAGACAAAATCCCTCCTCCTCAAGACTACTTTTGGTCTTGAACATTTTGCTTCAATGAACTGATCAACCTCATCAGAAATGGTACAGCTAAGAAAAAAGCACCGAACACCTTCCCCAGGAGGAAACTGGTCCCTATTACAACCTGCTCAGCCGTGAAACCTGGGGATGGTGCTTTAAGCTTAAAGCACTTGGTGATGGTTTTAATGGTTTGACAAATCTCCTCTCCCAGCAGGAAGGAAGCTGTCCATGCCTGGCTGTAGAGTCTGCCATGAAGCTGAAAGAAAACAGCACTTATCTAAATTTAACTTGCCATACTTTCAAAGTGGTCTGTGTGAGGAAAAGCCTTTTGCTTTCATTTCATGCAAAACATTCAATTAAATTCTCTCAGGAAAAGAGCCCTTACATGCTAAGGCACATATGCTACTTTTTCTTTCACGTGTATTTCACTTATCTTCCCACACGGCTCAAGTGGAAGAACCTTGGTGTAGTGATTATAAACTCACATTAACCTGCCTTTATTTAGGGGCAAAGGAGAACAGGAGAAGCACTAAGCCATTCCTCACCTCCATAGGCAAAGAAACAAGATAGGCCTGGCGCTGAGCCCACCTAGTGAGCCGACTCCACCAGACCAGGTTGGGAGCACATTCCACAGGCAGAAGTACTTCTTGAAGAACTTCCTGCCAATGGCTACTTGACATTAAAAACTAGGATGATCTAGGTCAAGTATCCCAGTTGACATTAATTGCTATGTTGGATAAAAAAAAAGAAAAAAAAGCAGACAGCCTCTCAGCCAAAGCTCAAGTCACATTAGGCTTAAAAGTAACCGAGGCCAAAACCTTGAATTGTACCCAGAAGCCAAAAGGAAGCCAAGCAGCTGTTGAAGAACTGCTCGAGCATGTTCTGACCACTCCTGCCCTCCCTGTGCACAGCTGCGGACCAAAGCCTGGGAGTACTGACCAAGGAGTGGCGATTCCATGGCCTCGCACAGGGTCACAGAGTCACAGCCCCCGTGACACGCCAGCTCTTGAGTGCATTTCTCTGCGTCCTGATGAGGAACCTTGGGGGCCTGCTGGCTGTGCCTACCTCAGAAAACCAGCAAATTACAAAACACTTAAAGGACAGGCCAAATGCTCCAGAGGCTGGTAAACTACAGCAGCACCTGCTGTTAGTGCTTTATCTCTGTTTGCTGCTTCTTTTATCTCTACATACTCTGAAGGCAAAGCATGTGCCATGTCCAACTCGAAAGGAAAGATTACCTGGAAAAAGCAAGTAATCTTTTTATTGACCAGAGCACAAGACCAGGTGACTCTCAGTTACCCAGAAAATCCAAGGAGCGCTTCAGAACGCCATGCCTAAGAGTGCTGGCTGGACAGTAGTCAAAGCTATCACTGTTGAAAAGTCAATAACCAGAATAACAGATTTAAAAACCTGGAAAGTTAATCTGATGTCAAAGACCTCAGATTATTTTTATTTCTTTTTAAGGAAAGATGACAGATTAGGACCAGTAGTAATTCTGAGAAAGCACTTCACTAATTCAAACAAGAAAGAGAGAATTAAAATTCACACTTTCAATCCCAGAGTTATCATCATGGCCAATGCCATGAAGGTCAGGTTCTGGAACAACTGCTACTGTGTGAAGGTTATCTCCTTCCACATATTCTTCCAAGTATTTCCAAAAAAGTCTTACACTAGATGAAGGCAATTTTCAGGTACATAATGAGTTCATGACAAGAAGAGACAACTCCATGAGCGCTTTCAATTAATACAGCTACAGCTGAAACAGAAAACAACTATGGGCTCATCTTGCTTATCCACACACCTTGAACAACACAGCCTTTTATACAACAGGCATAAAATGAACAAATTAATTTTTAAAGAGCAAAAGATGAAAATATATAGCTGTACTCCATAACTCATAGCAGGTTTCCAAATTGTAATCAATATTTTCTTTTGCATTTAAGAACTGCTGAATCTTAATGCTTTTTAGATGTCCAAGTGCCAGAAATAATAATTTTATTATAGATAACTGTATGTGATTAGAGTCTGACTATAGTTTTTTGAAGTTCTCTGCAAAGCCAATATGGGTTAAGTGTCCATTTGTATTGTTATAAAACATCTCTACAGCGCTGTAATACAATACTCAAGCAGCAGACCCTGAGCTAATATTTAGCATACGACCTGATAACCTCATGTAGACCCAAACACAGCTGGAAAACCTAAAGTCTACAGCAAGTCCAACAATATTTGTATTATTTTATTCAAAAGTTTAAAAATACAGGTGTCAAAACAACTTTTCAAAGCAGAAACAATATTTGGAAAAAGGAACTTATCAGTCAATTGAACTATTCAACAATGACAGCATGTGCAGTACTATGGACCATTGACAGCTCATTTAGTCCAATGACAACATAAAAAGGCTTTCTTTTCCCAAAGTATAAGCTCTTTAGCCAGTAAAAATAACTAGCACTTTGTCCAAGTTTTCAAAATAACAGTTTGGGGCCAAATACAAAACTTTGTCAAGGATAATTTTCTAAAAACCTAGCCAGTGCCATTTAAAAATAAATAATCTAGATCAAATAAACAACAACAACAACACAACCCCAACATAAAACATACAATCTAAAACATATTTACTTAAGAAGTTGGGGTGGTTTTTCTACTTTACAGACCAGATCCAGGTAGGGCATAAAACGTTCAAGTATTAGGACAATCAAAATTAACCCTAAACGTACTTGTACGAAGAAGTGCGTAGCATTTCTCCATGTAAGTCAACAGCAAGCACCACAGTCTGCTTATATTCCTGGGACAAAGTCTGGGGACTCTCCCAGCAATTATGGACTGGAGCAGATCTTTGCCATGCCCATTTGGACATTAGGAAAAGGCTGTTCACTGGGAGGACAGTCAGTCAGTGGAACAGGCTCCTCAGGGAAGCAGTCACAGCACCACGCCTGCCAGAGTGCAAGGAGCCTCTGGATGACACTCTCAGTCATATGGCTTAGTGATAGGTAATCCTGCAAGGGGCAGGGACTGAACTCAACTAGCCTCATGGAACCCTTACAAATCAAGGTATTGTATGACTTTATACACATATTTTCAGACATCAAAATGTTGGTAACCCATTAAGACTTTCCAAAAAGCTTTTTTGATTTGGAAATACCCAACTGTGCTTTTTCTACTCCTTCATTCACAGAAGGACATAAATACTTTGTGATAGGTCTCCTGCGGTCTTCAGAGCAAAACTCTGGAACAGCATGTATTGAACAGGGGTTACCTACAGAAATTCCTAATGCAGACAACTGATCAGCTGCCCAGATTAAAGACAGAAATGAGTGATCTTCATAAATTCTTTTTTGTTTCTTTTTTGTGAGTTGGTTTTGTTTGTTTAAATTAGTTTCCATTACCAAATGCATTCAGAAGTTACTATAGCAATATTTTCCTTTTCATTCAATACTAGTCTAGAATAGTCACTTATTAACTATGACAGAGTTGTATTTTACAATGAAAGAATGTAAAACATACGAGTCAGGGTTTGTGTTTTAATAAGACCTCCTTTAGCAAAAACGGAGTAGAGTATCTCATAAACCTGATTCAGAAACATCCTCTCCTTAAATACCTGATTATGTGTATACTTTGGAGAAGTGTTAAAATAAGTAAAACTGGAAAAGGAAGACAAAATAAAGAGGGGAGAAAAAAACCCAGAAAACTTCCAACACTGACAGAGTCTCTCAGGAGGAAACAGTCATCTTTTTGTTTGAAAATCACCTAACATGTTACTTGTATTTATTAACTTTTATTTAACCCATTTCTTGCTGTTGTTCTTGATTACCTGTAAGGAGGCTCAGGTGAGCTTACTGAGGAAGGAGGCAGCGATAAAATATACAAAAATCATCACTTCCAGTCTCCTGCTTTCCTTTGTACTCTTTCTTCATCCTGCAGCAGGCTCAGGAAATGAAGATGGCACAAACATTCATGCTTTTAATATGACAAATAACTGCACCTCTTCAAAATTACTCCCATGAGGGCAATACCACAGCCCATGCCTGTACCAGTGAAGTGCAGGACTGAAACTGAGCTGTAATATCAATCGGTGTACTTTATGTGTAAGGAGTCACTCTTGCTAGTCTCTTGTACTTCCATACCTAATTAAGTGAGTATGCCCAAGCTTTCCCTCATATGTGCAATGCCAGCCTTTGTGCACACAAAATCTCTCATTTGACAGTGGTTTAAAATGAAAATTCATTAGTAGGGGTTAGACAACTGCCACTGGTAACACTAAATCCTGACTGCGTCATTCGTTCACACAGTTAGCAGAGCTTCTGCCTCCATGTGATGAGCTCAGATAAGAGAGGTTCTTTAATTTCTCAGACTAAAGCACAGGTGAGGTACCTGTTGCCTTCTAATCTCCAAGTCTAGCAAGAAGAGACATAAAGATAAAAACCAAAATAAGGGATATTTACTCTATTTGTTTCTGAATGAAGACTGTCTGGTGAGAGGGTAACCTGGCCTTACTTTGGTCCCTGTCGGCTCCACAAGCTAACTTCATGCAATGCGCTGCCAGGAAGATGTTACTGTTCCTGCTAGTTCTACGCAAGCATCTTTTGCCAGTATTCTATTGTTAAATAATGCCTCTGTGCAACTACAACCAGGTGTTTGCCAGTGACAGACTGAACTGATACTGGTACAAGCCTGTAGGACCCTGGGATGGCTCTCTTGACACAGATTTCCCTTCTGGATCCTATGGGCAACTTAATACCCCTCACACCTTAGCCTGTAAAATTCTAACAGTCCCATTCTTACCCTGTTTTAGTGTGTGCATGTGGTTTTCTGCCCCAAAACACAATGGAGTGCTATTTCCAGCCACCATCTCCATGCTCCTGTGTTACAAAAGAATCATTAGCATAGGAAATGAAAACCACAGTCAGACTTGGGGGGGGAGTGGAATCACTTGTTCCCTGGATATTACCTACTTCTTCCAGCAAAAGGAAAACAACAATAACCAAACCACCAACTCATAGAAGACCCTGCAGTTTCACCAATTTTCACACTAAGCTCCCCCTGGCATCAGTGCATAGTATGGTTAAGGGACTGACTCCTCCTTGGAAAGGGCACATTTACTGCAATACAGCTATTAAAAGGAACAACTAAAATAAATGTTAGTTAGAATATTAGAAACAGTGTTAACTGGTCACAAACTCAACTTTTACCTCTAAAAAAGAGCTCACTTTGTGCAGGCAGTAGGGCTATTTCCCCTAAATTTAGGTGTGTTCCATTTAAGCCTGATGTTCTCTCACACTCAAGTGTCAAAGCTTACAAGAGCAGGAAGCACTGAAAGCAAACCAGGACAGGTTCCCTCAGAAACAGAATAAATATTGTTAAGCATCAGAAACACACAATTTGGCAAGTTGAAAGAGACGCAAACAGCTATCCCTTGAAAAAGCCTCTTTTAGGACCAAAATATTTTATGCTCCCTTTCTCACAGCTTTATGTTCACATGCTCTAATCTATTTTTAGAATGTCCTTCTCAGATTAATTTTTAAACTCAAGTCTGGACACTTTTCACCTCTCTCTGCCCAGATATCCCTGTTGAGTCTGTTCCACTACTGAAGCTGCAAGGACATGGAAGTCAGCCTGCCACAGGTTTGCATCCCATCCTTTCCCACTAAAAGCAGAAAACACCAACACAGGGATAGAGACCCTGTAGAGAGGAACAGGGCACAGCACTTACAGGGCAAGAGCCAGAACGTCCTACAGCAGGCATGCTATTATAGGTACTTTCTGTCACACTAGATGATGACTTAAAGCCATCTCATTAAATGTTGCAAGGCTTAAAAAGAAGGAAAAAACCAGCTGTTCTCCACTTTCAAAGAAAAGAGTATAAATAAGCGTACCTGCCTTCATCCATAAAGTAGCCAGCCCAGACTTCGGCTTGGCAGTTATTTCCCTAAGAGAATAAACCCACCATATACTTTACAGGATAAATACATAACTAAACCTTCTGGCAGTTCTCTTTACCAGATATGATTCTACAGCTTTACCTATGCTAGCTCACAAATGTGACAATTTTAACCCACGTCTGTTTATATGCTTTTATTTGAAAAGGTCTTGTACCTGGAAGTCTGCAGACATCACAAACCTTTTGAAAGGAAACAGATTTCAGACTATTAACTATTTAAAGAGTAGTAAGTTGCTCTAGCCTAAGCCAATTCTTCCCATTCCACTCACAAACAGCTGGGAAAAACAATGTAATGCTGATTAAAAGAGGATGGGGGGGAGGCAACGAATTCAACCAGCTACTTTACATAAGATGATCAATGAGCAATTTCTGTGGAGTAAAATTTAATCTGACATTAGTTCAGACTTCTGTTATTTAATTGTGTTGTCCCAAGGAGTGGTTAACAGCATTTGTAAACTGAGAGGAAGCTGTGCCCACAGACCACAGCCTATCAAAATATCCAATGCTGGTCAAACCCAGCAGGAGACAAGACTTCCAGCCATACCACAGTCACTGAACTCCTCAAACAAATCACTTTTGCATTTCCAGACAAAAATGTGTTCTCCATGTTACACATGAGCAATCTGCAAAGATTAAAGAGCACATACAAGGTAACCAAGGAGAGCTAATAAAAGCACACAAAAGGTATTACACCTTTTTCTTCTCTTCTGTGATTTCGTTTTAGTAATTACCAGTTATTTCTACATATATTAAGAGACTCACTTGCAAGTAACAAATACAGGAACACAGTCCTGGAACACACCAGCACATGTACAGGGAGTCAAAACTCAGGAAAGTTAGTCTACGAATTATGTTTACACATTTTTAATATAGTCTAATGATTAAATCAAAAAGGAAAGTAGTAAGGGTATTTGCCCTTATCTTAATTAGGAAGGCTGTTTATGCAGGCTGAAAGGTAAGCATGTGTTTGTTTCTCCACCTCATTTTTATGTATTACAACTGAAGAGCATTGCATTACTTGCACTCTTGAAATCAGAAGACGCCTCCAAACAGTTTTTGCAGAAATGATACTTAAAAATGTCACATTTGATCCATACAAGCAAGACCTATTCTACCCAGAAAGAATACTGCTCTCATTTATCAGAAAGACTCAAAAGCATGCAAATAAAACACAATTTACACTGTTTCCAAACTTCTATCATACCTTTTTTCCATAAAAGTTCTACAAGTTCAATTATGTCATAAAGTGGCCTTTTGCCCTAATTCTTCCAAACATGAATTTATGAGGTAATTTGATAGATATCTCAACTACAGAATCTAAGCTGGGATTGAAAACCAAACAACCAACCAAACCAAACACAACCCCAAAACTGACAACACCTAAAAAGCTGACCACAGTAGGTGCTTCATCCCAAGAGATGGAAGGGGTTCAGGAACTGTAAAAATGGTTCCCATCCATGACTTTCCTCTCAGTCTTAAAAGCATTTGCTGTTCCCAGCAGCACCAGCTCTACTATACCTGTTGTTACATGCCCTTTCACATAGTCTTTTTCCTATCTATGTGACAGATATTCAGAAATATTGCAGTATCTTAAGTTACTTTCCTGAATTATTTAAACTACTGCTATTTCTACAATCCAGGACATCTTGCTGGAGTTTTCTGAATCATGAAGATGATCTCCATGGGACATGGGCAAGTTTTTAGATTTTAAAAAAACCCCCAAAACTTAAGAAAAATCACACATAGGACAGCTGCATCTCCAAGTAACTCTCTTTGCTCAGCAAGGGAGAGAAGTGAGCAAGAAGCCAACACACCATGACTTGTGCCATCCCCCTGCAGGGAAGGGACCTTCTGTAGAGGAATGGAGCAGGTCACCAGGGTCAGCAGCTCCGCCACGGATAAACCTGACAAAGTCCACCTGCCACAGCACCAAGCAATAAGCTAACAAAAATTAGATCAGATAGCAGACCTCCAAGTGTTTATATAGCCCATGACTCAACTTTCCCTCCTGTACAGTGACCTTTATGGAGGACAGGAAAAGGAGGCAAGCATGCTTATATGTTAAATTCATACAATCCATTATCCAGAAGAGTAACAGATAGCAGAGGCTCTAAATCAACTTAAGAAGCAGAACAGTAGTGGCCTGCGATATCCCCAGAAGGCCAAAGCAGAGGAAATTTGATTGTTTTTCTGCTCCTGGTATCTTATGAAGCACGCACAATTTTTCTCAAAAAATAACAACAAAGTCATAAGGTAGAAGACACAGAAGTAGTGTGATCATCAGCACAAAGAGGATATTTTAAGACCTGCTTTAATGCTCGAGTTCAGTTTTACAGAGACAGAATATAGCTGACATTTGCCTGGACAAGACATCAGGGTTAGAAGAACCATACAGCATTGCAACCCAAAATACTCAGCATTACCCCAAAAATAGTGTCCAAATACTGTTCACTTCCTCTACCGCATGTTAGAATACTCTGAAAACAAAACCAGAGCATGGTAAAGCAAAAGTGAAATTGCCTGGAAAGCCTGAAGGGCACACTGAACAGACCCTTTTTTCCACTTAGGAAATTCACAGTAGAATATCACTAATGGTAAAACTTGAGGTCCAGAAGATAAAGTTCGGCAAAGTGACCTTTTATGCATCTCAGATCAAAAACCAGTTGGGTCATATGCGTGCTGAGATAGCCTTGGGCATATGACAAACTAGCTTAAAAAAAAAGTTTGTGAGCAATAACTCAAGACAGCTGTGTTCAAGAGCTATATCCAGGAGACAGGATCAAACTTTCATGTTTGATACTGTAATCTAAAGATGAGCCAGAGTTCAGTAAACAGTAAATGTGATTCTGCACAACCTTGTTATCTTTTCATCTCAACAGTTAAACCTATGTGAAGGAGTGCAAAGAGGTTACAAAATACTATCAGCACAGTTTATTAAATGGTCCTTTTGCATTTATTTTGTAGCAGGGTAAAATTTAAGGTAGCAGAGACTTACACACCAGTAAGTTAGAGGACCAGGACTGATTCTGGAAAAATCCTTTGGACCTCCAAAGGCAAGAGGAAATTGTTCTTCAAGAAATTTTGCACTCTTATGTGGCCACTGTTTACTAGATTGAAGCAGTTTTGGTTTTATTATGTTAACTAAGCAAAAGTGAATGGCAAAGGTGCATAGATTTTTCCCTTATTTTCCATAAATAGGACCTAAAGTAACAGATTAAGGGGATTTTTCTGCTGGTTTTGCCTTTCCACCCCATAGCCATACACCTCTAGAGATCCATTATTCTCAGAGTTCTAGGACTTTAACATATGAGCTTGGAATTCAGGTGAAATTTCGGACTTACAGAACTCAACAGCACCACTCCTGATTTTGAAGCTGAAGGATTTCACACTTATCTGAGGTGTTCCACCTCCCCAGCCCCCCCAATTCTTTTGGATCATTATATTCTGTTTTTGAACTTTAGCTTCTTATCCTTCTCACATCTCACCCAAACAAATTTTGCTACCCATCTTCTGAAAGCACCTTTAGATCACTTCAATTTATGGTTGTTATTATAAATTCAAGAAAGGACAATAGCTTGGTTTATCTTCACACTTTGGAAGCAGAGAACAGAACCTGAAACCTTCAACTCTTAAAAAATGGGAGAGCAAGGGTGCTCTTGGGTTTGAGTTATAGGCTATCTCCACAATCTAGAAACAGTCAAATAAGACTATACATTGAATTAATGAGCACTTGAAGGATATCTTCATTGTCGCATAATTACTTTAGCACATAAAATTCAAGTAACCAGAAGAAAGTTAGCTACGTCAACAGCAAGAAGTCCACATCCTGCTCTTGTCAGGTGAGAGAAATTACAAAACCAAGTACTCTGCAAAATAAGGTAAACATAGCCAGCAGTTCTTGATGCCCAAAAAGTTCCAGAAATCTGTACAGAAAGTTGTGTCCACATTTCACATATCTTTGTCTTTCTGCACCAAACTCAGTCCAGTATAGGACACCCTTGCTTAGATCCCCCACCCCAGCAGGAATGTCTGCTTCTCCATCTAGGAGCTGCATTCCTAGAAAAGCACCATGAGACGAGAAAGGTGTGGGAAAAAGTTTTTTGGGAGTGTTTTTGTTCTGTTTAATATGGCACTTGTCACGTACTCATCTCTTTGCCAACTACAAAAACTCCTGAGTGGAGAAAAGAAACAAGAAAAAACCCAGTCATGCAAGGCAGTTTTTTCCATAAACGATAAGCAAAACAACTATAGTCAAACAAAGTTGAAGGCTACTGACAAGAAAATAGAGGCCTAGGCCCTGTTCCTTCTATTGCCTGAGAAATGAAGGCAGAAACTAGTATCTTGATGTTCTTCCCTGCTGTTTCACGCTCCTTTCTTACTGTATTTCAGCAGCAGTGGGAATAAAGACAAAAGAAGCAGCAAAGAACAAAGCATGAATCTTATTCTGGCAAAAACAGGGAGGGAGAACAAAAGACAGAGTGGAAGTGGATAGACTACTTATAGCAATTATTGTCAAACATTTTTGCACTTCCTTCCTTAATGTAGCTCCTTTTGTACACAAAGGCCTCCAAATAGTTCTGAGAAGTTCCCTTTGTAAAACAAGGAGAAAGGAAAACTGTAATAAGGCTATGCAATGAAGATAAATTTTCCCAATAATGCAAGCTACAGGAAACACATGGAGGTCAAATAAAACTATTATTTGCCTTTTCAAACACTATTTTCTTCAGCTGCTAAATAAAAACATTATGAAGCCATTTTACACAGTAAAATTTAACCTTCTATTAACCTTCCATATTAAGTAAACAAACCTTTCTAGCCAATAAGCATCATTGTGAACTCTCCGAGATGATAAGCAATACCTTAATTACATTCATTTACATGACTTTGAAATTGTTCCAGACCAAAGTCAACAACTACAAGGTCAAAGAGTATGGAAATCTAAAATAAGGAGAAATCCATAGTCGGCCAGTTCACAAGGATGGTGCAGCATCCTTTCTAACCCAGTTTGCAAAGGGTCAGGGATACCAACCAAGTGCTCACTTTTCATCAATTACATTTAAAAAGCAAATCCTCTGAAACACCAAAGACCAAGTCCATCCTTTTTTTTTTTTTTTTTTAAGACTATTCAAAGTTGAAAGCAGTAGACACTTCAGAATTGCTTTTAACGCCTAATGGCCAATCAAACTGTATGAATACCTTATGCAAATGTTTTATAATATTCTAAATGAAAGCTACAACACAAAAGGTACTTCTAAAAAATACATCCATGTCACTGACAACTAGTGAATATTTGGGATATGCTAAACTGTCAAGTTTCCAACTTGTAGAATGCTACATGAAAACCTTCACTATTTCATCCATGCTACACTTAGAGCAGGAAATGCTAAAAATGCTCCAACAGCAATTATAAAAGACTTTTAACAATGACTGTTGCAAGAAACTTTATGAAGTATGTTCTGCCCTGACACAGCAGAAAAGTAGACCCAAGAGTCCATCCATTCCCAAGATATTAGATAATGGCTCAGATATGATCAATAGCATGTATGCTGCACTAATGGATCACTTCAGGATTACATTTTGTGCATTATTACCACGAAATTATTACAGATATACATATACAAAAATCTATAGTACAGCTTTTGGATTTAGGCAGTCCCATATCAATACACTGCAGCTGACAACATTTTCTTAATATTAAATTAGATAAACCTCCCTGCACCCTACTTTACTAGGCAAGCACTTTTTATACAACTCTCAAGCCAACAACCTTCTGCAATTTACGTATGATTTAGTGCAAGAGAAGCAATGAGTATTATAAAATTTATGCTTGTTCACCTTCTCTCCCCACAGAGAAGGGCAAGACGTTTTTTCATGTAAATATGTATTAGATCCAAATCATTTAAATAAATATTATTCCATAGAGAACATGATGCTGCATATGCCCATTTCAGCTCCATGTTACTAAATAAACTGCAAGATAATGATGTTGCCTTGCTCATCCTAAAGGACACTGAAAATATTTCAAGGCATTTTAAACACAAGTAAAAGGAAGAGACTTTCATAAGAAAAAAGAAAAACTAGGGTGGCTTTTACAAAGTTTCCTAAAGTGAAGACAAGTTATTGGCAAATTAGGAAGTCTCTTTACAAACAGGTCACAGCTGCCACAGAAAAAGTATAGCTCAGGTACATGGAATCTTTATAGTATGAATAGCAAATCATTGCTATCATGCACTTTCATTTCCTTTTGAAATGGAGAAGGGAAAGATAATCATGTTTGCAAGGAGAAAACCAAGACTCTTTAGAAAGGTGACTAATTCTAAAAGTTAATATAATAATGGTAAATGCAAGGTGCCAAATGCTAATTTGTCTCTAATATGTCTCAGTTATATTTAGCTACAAGTGTCACTGCTTGAAAAGAAACAGAATAGGGAAAACTTATACAGTGTCTTAAAAATGAGAGCTTTAAGCATCAGTTTTAGGTCAATGTATCTATCTATCTCCCTGTTTTTCATAAAATGTACCAGAAGTTAATCAGCACGCTACACAAAATGCATTTTAAGTTAACAATTTATTTCTAGACCATGTATATATTTAAAGTGAGGAAGATTGTCATTTGACTTGAAGCTATCACATACCATTTGGGCCACAGTCAGTTATCTTACAATACAGTCTGACCTCTACTTGATTTTAAAATAGGATAATCACCTTCAACTGTGTATGAACCTTGAACATTATCAAAAACTGTTTTATTGCATCAACGATTTATTAATAGTCTTATATTAATAGTAATGTAACTTTGACTTTACAAAGTCATAAAGATGACGAAAAACACAGTCAAGACTTATTGTGCTACGTATTTTATTTTAGGCTTCTAAGGCAACCTCATGACACAATCAGAAAAACTACCCTGGAAGTAAGAGCTACAAAGGAAAAACAACAGAACATGCATGCACCATCCCAGTTCAACAGCAGAGCAGGAAGGATGCAGACAGCATAATGAGTTCAGACAAACGCTGAACCCTTTCAAGTACCAAAATTGTCCTGTAGCCAACTGTGCCTGGAAGTGAAGAACTGCTCGTGCTGAGACAGGTAACCTCTGGACAAGCACCCGAGCTGCGGCTGCAGTAAGGGAGAGGCGTGAGCCTTACGTGGGAATGTGCCGAGCCAGATCCCCTTCCAAGCAAAGCATTGCAGAATGCCGAAAGCCTACAGGCTCACACTCAAAACAAACCTGAGGAAGGAGGAAATGTTCCTCCCAGAGGGTTCCTGGTTCCCAACACTCATCGTGGCAGCCCTGCTGTGCTGCGTGGCCACTTTTAGAACTGCTGGCCCCATTGCACCACAGTTTAAACAAAGAGCGGCTAAGAAAGCACAATATTCTATAACTGGCATTTACAGCACCGGCCTTGGACTCCTAATCTTTACCAGACGGGCACACAAATCAATCTATCAGCTCATAAAGGTATGCTTTTTAACCTCTAAAACAGATGGGATTGGCCAGAAACGTCTGGCATGTCAAACTGCTAATCACGGCTGCCCTTTGCACAAAATAACCCACTTAAGTTGAGGCATGGTTGCACTGTAACAGACATTAGTCTGTGGGAAACCCATTTAACTGTCATATACTCCCGCCACTCTTGCTCTCCCTTAATTAAGCCTAATGCCTTATGCTTTGACCTTTTGTTCTAGCCTATTAACCCTATCTAGTACAAGTTCAAATATGTTAAACTTAAAAGTTTGCTGTAAAATATTAAATGCCAAGCTACAGAAAGAGTTGAGGGATGCTTCTTTACCCTGCAAGTTACCAAACCCTTTTTTAGATTGTAAAGCACTATGTTAGTCGCCAAAGACAAAATATGTCCAAACGCTAAGCAGTTTCACAACAAAAAAAGTAGAGTATCTTCCACCGGCATAGCCTACTTTTTCCTCTTCAGAGGAGAGAGGAGGGTGAGGAAAAAAAGAACTGAAACTTCTGTTTGCAATTTCATATCCTCAGGCTTTTGGTTTTTTATCCAACAAGAAAAGCACATGCTATCAGCCAAGATCATACTGCACTCATTTGCTGTTCTCTAAAACCCATTATTAAAAATAAGACATAATTGGTTTACAGTGACCAAATTCTTCGCAATTAGAGGCTGCCTCAGCCAACCCTCCTCACACTGAGTCACCATCTTGTTCTTTTGACAAGATAGTTACACTTACTGTTAGTCCATAATTCTCATCTGCATCTCCAGGTGACTTGCATCCTTTTATGTTTCTCAGACTCGCACAGACTTAAACAAGGACATAATTTATACATTCTAGCTACACACTCTTCCTTTTAAGCAAGCTCAATTAAAGCATGGCTGCCTTCTGCTCCACTATCTCTTAATTCATGAAGGTTACATAGCACCAACAAGAGCAGCAGTTATGTTTCTAAAGCAGTACTCTTCTGCAGAAAGTCTACCCTAAGGGTCCAGAACTGATTTAAACAAGAATTCTAATTCCAGTGACAATAACAAACCTCTGATCAAGACACTACTGCACTCCACCATAAAGTTATTTATGTATGCAATGCAAGCTTGGTATACCAACAGAGGTATTTCACTATTAGTGCTCATAACTAGTAAACAAACCTATTCCCCACTTCAAAAAAACAACCATGATAAAGCCCATAACTGCTTTATAATATTGGTTAGAAACAGAGAACAGAATGCAAACCATGCTGGGATTACCAGCCATATATACACTGACAAACATTTTCTCAAATCTTTAGCTTAACCACCTTACTGATAAGTTCAATATTTGGTGAAAGATCCTTGTTTACAGCTTACGCAACCCTGACTAAATACACCTCTTTTTAATAAGGGGCAACAATCTCGAACCAAAGCTCTGAATTACTTTAACTGTTTTAGAAGATGTGAAAGATTTCAAAAAGCTTGTTGCCACAAAAGCCACTGTCTACTAAGTTCTATTAAAGCTGTATAAGAGACCATCTGCTCCTGATCACAACAATTCTCCAGTTTTAAATTGCTAATTAATTAATTATGTTTTAATCTCAAAGTGCCTGTCTTACTGATTCTGAGACCAGCAAGTGATACCATTAACTTTTCTGTAAATACAATTGCTCAGACAACTAAGGTGCACTACAGCAACACTCAACTCCTTATTTTGAAAAGTCAAATAGAAAACATTGTGAGGAAAAAAATGAATCTGTCATCTCAATTTCCAGTTATTTCCAAAGCACTGATTCTGGTTAAATCCAAATTCCTACAATTTAAACAGCGTGTATATTTTCTAATGATTTCACTTGGCTATATTCTACTGTGTCGGAGATGCTCAAACTGCATGACACAGACCAATGTTGTATTCGAGTAAAGTCAAGCAACACATTGATTTATTTAAAAAGAAAAGAGAAAAATATATCCTTGCATCTGCAATCTGTGTCATTACAATGGATACGAGAAGTTCTGCAGGCTGGGATTTGGTATGACTGCCTCCAGCTCCTAGACCTTCCCTACTAATGCTCACAAATGTTGCCACTGGAGGCAATGCAAATGAGTCCTAAGAGAGACCAGAAACAAAACAACAACTGCTTCTCAACCATTACATGCCCAAATTGTATTCTTTATGCTCATCAGCATTCTCAAGTTCTTAGGCACGCATGTAGGCCCACCGAGGACAGTGGGGCTACTCAAGTGAATAAAATGACTCACAAACCAAAGTGCATACACATAAGCAATCACTGGACAACACCCAGGGAATTATTCCCTTGTATCAATGAAAAATAGGATTTAGGAAATGGGAACCAAGGGAGCAGATCCAAACAAAATGACAGTGATGCTAAATGTCTACAAGCCATTGTAATGTAATATCTAATAATGATTTTACTGTGACGGTCTCTTGCCACACAAGCTCAATTTGGATTTGTTTTATTTAAAAAATAAGAGAGATGGTAACACAGTAAGTGTTATTTAATCTTCTCTTTCACTCTGAAATTACATGTAGACGAAGTTCTTCACTACCTCCCAAAGAAGTGGGCTAAATCTTCAGAACTTAACGGCAAATTACATACAAAAAGTTCAGACATTACAAAAACACTTATTTCTCTTTAATCAGCACACAAATAAAAACCCAACTCTTACAGTAAAAGAGAGGGATTAACTTGAACATTCATCACTTCAAAACATATTATAATCCTAAAAGGCTTATACATGGCACACAATTGTCTGACAGCTTTGGCAAGACAAAGAAAAAACCCAAACCAAAGAGACAAGGTAAACAACCCAAACAAATTATTTACCTTGAATGTGGTTCCATTAGGAAAGCTCTTCCTTCAGGACTCCAAGGATGCATTAATTTTCTTCCTCAAAAATTTCATGCTTGATCTGAAAATAACAGCAGAAATCATCCTATGAGAGTCTGCAAACCATTTTTTTCCTACCTAATATACCTCTATCGACTTTCTTACTGTTGGTGTAACAGAAAGCAATGCTTTATTTTGGCTAGTGAGAACTGCAAGTAACATTTTTATTTCAGAAGGAAAATGTAGTTCCAAACTTCAAACTCAAAATCTTCCAGACAGAACCATGAGTAAAACTAGTAGAAACAACTCATGTTGTCTAGACCTGTACTGACTAAGGGGACATTGTTTCTGCAAGAACAAAATCCACGCTCAACTCAAAGCCAGAGTCCTCTTTTCCTTCCCTTCATTCAAAAAACAGCTGTGACATGAAAGCCCGCCTTCCTATGTACTGGTTACTGCTTAACACTTCAAACTTGTACCCATGAACATCAAAATCAGTTTTTAAAGAGCCTCTATTAATTTACATATACAGAGGGAAAAGACAGGAGTATAGTTTAACAGGTGAAAGTAACGCTAAACAGCACAAAATTAGTTAAAAAAGATAAACCAGTAGAAATTGTAATGTTTGCTTTTGAGAGATTTAAGAATAGTACATAACACTATTTTATTTTAGTTAGAAAATGTTATCCATTACAATCACAACCTTAAAAGTTATTCTCAGCACTTGTCTATTATTCTTAAGTGAAATTTTGCTAAAGGTTGCAAACTTACAGGTAGCCCAGATCATTCTTATTTCTACTATCTCAGCCTTGTTGTTGTGACAAGCCTCACTATTAAAGGTCATCAAGTTACCACCCAAGCAGCAAGCCTATTATGCCTAAAGTCAAATTTAAATACAATAAAATACATTTTAAAAAATGAAATAAAATGGACTTGCTCCACCACTTAGCTGAACTTTCCCCTCCCTCCTCCTGCTTGGCAATGGGAGAGCCCCTCTCCTTATTTCAACACCTTTAGCTTCTGTTCCCACAAAAAATGCACACAAAAGCTTGTTAAACACAGAATTTATCTAGCATCAAGGACCCCACAGGTGGGTAGTATAAGAGGGGGGACAGTGGGAAGTATGTGTCCTGGGGGCACATCTGAGCATTTCTCCTCCCACAAAACCACTTGGGTTCAAGCCAGATTAGAGAAAACATCTAACCCTGACCACTGCTTATGTGCTTGCTAACTGGGAAAAAAGATAGGGGTGTTGATCCATGGGTCATCATCCAAAAGAAAAACCTATTCAAAGCTTTCAGGTACATGGAACAACAGCAGCATGCTGGATGACTGCCAGCACCAAGACCCAACAAAAGATACCCAACAACAGAGCCAATTAAGCTGAAAAATATGTAAATACCCCAAAACACTACATGCAAACAGTATTTTAAATGCTTCTTCCATATACATCACAAAATGAAAAGGTAAGTTGCACCAAGAGGAGGCACAATCCTCAATATTTATATTCGAGGGGGAAAAAGAGATCTACCATGGCAGTAAAAATAAACAGAGAAATGACAGGTGCAGTGACAAAGGTGCTAATAAACATAGGTCAAAGCCTTCTCAACTCCATTTTACTGAAAGGGTAAATAAGCTGGATGTGGAATCTTTTGTGGCCAATGAGAAACAGGGCAAGACACCCCACAGAGCAGAAGAAAGCAGCACTATTAAAAAACCACACTCATCTTTTCAAGCCACCTGAATTTGAGAAAAATTGTTAATTCCAGTATTACTATTCTATACTGTAGATATAGACAAAATGTTTTTCACCACTGACAACTGGGTGAATTTAACCATTCCTACTTCCAAGAGAAGACAAATTGTTATCTAGTAAGGAAAAACACAAAAGAAGGCACAAAACCCCACTCCATACAGTATTGCCATCAAGGTTCAATGTATAGATGGTATTTCCTTCAGGTCAGCATTAAACGGTCTTCTTTGTATTGTTCCAAGTGACTACAAAAGGTTTATGAGAGTTCAGTGAAAATACAACAACAGAATTTATTATTTCTGGAAAAAATTCCATATCCTTCAATATGTTTTAAAAATTGAGGGGAAAAGAAAAGAAGAAGCTCTTCTAGAATAATATTTTATTCCTAAACATTTCACATCTGGACAAACTGCTTTACACATCTTATGGGTTTTGGAGTGTTGATTAGTTTTGTATTGTGGACTACCAAATGCAGGATAAGTGATGACAGTAACACCACCAACAAGGCCATCTCTTGGGACAAGAACCATAATTTCTTTCTACATCTGGGGCAAACCCTGCTTTCACCATCACTGAAAAGGCCTTTTCAGTCCACTTTCCCTCTCTCTTTTCACAGTGGGATGGGGCACAGAGAAGAAGCAGAAAGCAGGTAGCTATGAATCTTACAGTTTGCTATGGAAAAAATACCGAACAACAATATCAACTCTATGACCAATGAGAACAAAAATACTGTTCCTCTGTGAGCAAGACTTACTGTTGGACACATTTCAACACAACTTCATTGACTACTTTTTGGGACAAATTAAATGCTCCCTTATTTGTTTTCAAATAATAGTTTAATCCAAGACTGGAACACATTTTACATCTAGCGCCTGATGTCTTCACAAGGACTCCCTCAACTTCCTTTCTTGAGAGGAGGAAGATTGTCCCCTCAGAGGTCTTTGTCAACACCGAGTTTCTTTCCTACATTAAACTCAGCCTCTGAGAGACCAGTGACTAAAACAGAAGATCTGTAGTTTCTGCTTTTAATCTGATTTTGTCTATAAGCAAAATTAGTTTTCATCTGCTGAAGGCAATGGTATTTAGAAATAAGTGGTATGAAAACAAAATTTCACTCAAGACAGGCAATTAAACAAGAGCAATGAGCTCCAATAAAAATTTAAGTATCAGAAGACTATGCCAGGAGGGGTTTGACCCAAGCTAAGATGTCTAGCAACTGCTTCTTCCCCTTTCTACATATGAATATTTATTTACATGAGTCTTAGTTCCTATTCTCCTTCTTCAACCATCAAGCCAAGTGACCTGCAACAGACAGCCAAATAAATTACCAAATTAATTCTTTCAAGTGCTAAATAGGTCTGCTAGCATTTCCAAGTATCTGAAATAAATAATCCAGAAACCCTGAAGAGCAGGCATTCATCTTCACCAAAAGAATCCCTCTGCCCACTTTTCCCAAGGAATATCTTCCCACTGGGAATCACAGGAAAGTTTTCACATGATCCCAGATGTTCTCCCAAAGTACTGCCTGCCAACCCTTGTATGCTGTTTTCTAATTCAGTGTTTCCCAATGCAATCAGTGAAACTCTAACACCAAAATGTCTAAAAGCAATGCCACAACCCTGTTAAATACTTTGCCCCTAGCTCTCCCCCTCTTTGCTGCAGGCAGGCCAGCACAGCTCAGAGTTACTGCTCTTATCGTTTTGGCCTGTTGGCAGGAAGAAAGAGCAAACCACAAATGCTGTTACCATTAACCTTTTTGTCTTCAGTTCAAGATTGTTTAGACACACAGTCAAATTTATGTTTTTTATCTTTTTTTGTACATTTATGCATAGTCTTGCACACCTTCTCCTCCTGTTCAGGCTTCATTCCCTACCTATGTACCTTTCAGCTTGCCTGTCACTGCCTGCCCTCCTGAGCAGCAATGATTTATCCTTCAAAACTTGTACTTCCTGTCCCAAAAGGGTATGTATCCTTTTTCTAATCCATAGGACAGCTATCCTATTAACCCTGCCTCCTGTTCATCATCCAGCCTGATGCTTAGCACGTGGGAGATGAGCCCTGCCCTGCTGCAGGCCACGCACATGGGAGGGTGGTCACCAAAGCCCCCCCTGGAAAAGGGGTTTGTGCCCCCAAACCAGGCACCCAGCTGGGAACCCCACACTCTCTTCTGGATCCCCTCCACTCCCTGTACATTCATACAGGAAAAAGAAACACAACCACAAGACTTTTGGGGTTTGAGGTACAGGCAAGCTCTGAAGAGCTATTCTAAAATGGTAATTCATAAAAATATTATGGTCTTCATGTCTTCTCTGACAGCCCTGCAAGGAGGTGTCAAGCATAGCTCTAGAGCAGGACAGCTGACTGGGGGAAATGCAACTCCCTGGCTTTGCCTTGGGCAGGTTCATACATGTGCTTGGCACAACGCAAAACAGAGTTTATCTTTTATTATAGCCACGTCCCACACTGTCACTGGTAGAATTAACAGTGCTCTCACTGCTAATGATAATAAAGCTGGCATTATATAAACTTTTTTGCCAATGTTCAAAGCCTGAAAAATAAAGTTAGCTCTGAATAGACAAAATAAGCTATAAGCAAGCAAAACTTTGACAATTCTTTTAAGCAATTCCTGCAATAAGCAAAACTACAGGCAAATATGATCACCATAAAGTTAATGCACGTTTGAGTTCTATAACCTTTACTGCATTGCTTTAAAAAAAATTTCCTTGATGCCTTTTACAGAACAAATTTACCCCAAACACAACTATCAAACACTGCAGGTGATACAGCCAGTGATTAAATCACCCATTTAAGTTTACAATATAAAAACATTATTTACTTTTGCTTCTTTATCAAGATAGTTTTTATTACTATAATAAATTTTGGTTAGCACATTTTTCACTTCAGAAAAAGAAACAAGCATAGGGAGCACGGAAGAAGAGCATGTTTTCATCTGCAATTTTCTCCTCCAAGACTTACAGGGAAAAAAACTCAAAACCTCAATCCAGCACAGTTTGGCACTTGACTGCATGTTGTATTCTGTGCATGCACGGCCTACAAAAATCTGAAAGCCATTGATAGCTGTCGCTCATTAGATAACCCAGAAGCACAGACCAGTGTAGCGGCAGGTCAGATTTCACTCCTGCCCAAAACAGGCAGTCACTACTCTTTACCTCTGCCATCCACTCACAGAACACAAACACCCTTCCGTACCATCTCACTCATGACTAACTCACTGTCTTGCTCTGGAATCCATGTCAGCTCTGTCTCAGGAGACCACTGACAGAACAACAAGTCTAACTTCTCTGCCACAAGTTTGGGAACACTGCTGCCTCAGACAGCAAAAACCCCAGACCTGCCTGAACACCGTTCTCAATGAGAACTTCTGCCTTCCAAGATGTTAGCTACTGATGCCCATATAATAAGAATTACTCAGACGCCATTAAATCTGATCCCAACCACAAGATATCCTCAGCTCAGAGAGCTTTTGTGATCTGGCATCTTAATGTGTCACCCTCTCATGTGTTCAGTCAGCCCTAGAAACACTGAATCGCATTTGAGTATTAAAGAAAATGTTTCCTGCTCGTTCAGGAATACACCACCCCCTTTCCACAAGTGACTGCTTCCTCCCTATAGGTCTTCGCAGATTGGATTCACACTCTTTGTTAAATAAAGCTTTACGGTATCTCTGAACATTTATAGTGCCATGACTCAGTTAAATTGTAATCAGCCTGTGAGCTGTCTGACACTGCAGCAGGTCCCCTCAAAATAAAACAAGGAATAATATAGTCTCCAGATTCCAGAGAGATGAGGCAAAAGAGGACAACTTCCACTTCAGCCTTCTTAACAACATAATCCCAAAGCCAGAAATCCCACTAGTTTTTTCCAACACCTTCAACACGTGTCAAGCATTTTGGCTGAATCCTCCTTTAAATTAAAAGCCCGGTAAATCACCAGGATACACAAGACAGAAGAAGAAAGGTGCAGCACAGACACAAGGCTGTCTGCTCGCTACAACGCTGGCCCTCGTTTTGCCCGTACTACGTTTCCTTAGGTTTCACTGCCTTCCAACTTAATCACCCGTTGACACTTAGAAAGAAGAGCCTCAAACAACGTGTTCCGTAGGGAGAAACGGACGCTGGAAGCGGGGGGGAGGAAAAAATTTTAAAATTCACCTTTAGAGGGCTTCGGGGACACACACACACAAAAAACCCCACGTCTGGAAAAGTAACCTTTAGTCTAGAAGGGAAACAGCGACGTCCCTAAGGAGCCCGAAGCGATGAGAAGGCATCTTTGGGGGGCGCAGGGAGCCGAGCCGCGGCCGAGCGGGGACGGCGGTGGCAGCTCCGGGCTGGCCGCGGGCCCGCAGGTGGCGGCGGGCGGGCAGCGCCAGGGCCG
>VYZT01004352.1:10781-86712 GCA_013400735.1 Pomatostomus ruficeps | reverse complement strand
GGTTTGTGTGTTCTTATTTGTTGTAGTTACCATTGTTGTTGTTTTGCCTGCCTCATTATATACATATATATATATATAAAATATATTAGTAAAGGACTGTTATTCCTCTTTTCTCATACCATTGCCTGAAAAGCCCTTGATTTCAAACTGTTGCCGATTCGGAGGGAAGGGGGTTACATTCTCCTATTCTAAAGGAGGCTTCTGCCTTCTTTAGCAAATACCTGTCTTTGAAACCAGGACAATCCCAACTGGCAGGTTCAGAAGCACTTTTCAGCTCCTGAAACCTGGTGCTTGTGCACTATGACTATACCCTCCATATGGAAATAGAATTAGGTACAGGCACTGCTTCTTTGCAAACGCTGATTTTCTTCTGAAGGAAACACTTCTAAAATGTGTCATCACCCTTCCATCAGGCTGATCAGAGCACTAGGACTGACAGAGGCTGCTCTGCCTGGTGATGGTCGGAATATGCTCACAATTTGCATTGTTTTCTGAGGGTCTCTGGCTTGAGCTGTGTCTGTCAGCTGCCATAAAATGCTTAATAAGTGTTGCATGTCTAAGCTGTTTAATTTTATTTTGGTCTTCCCTGTGAAAAAGAAAATGTTAAGGGTTTTGTCCCCAGGACTTGGCTTTTAAATGACCAGAAACTAAACCTACCAGAATAGTGTCATTAGAACCTTTCCTGGGAACACAGAACTGCAAGGGTGAGTGGTGGGGAGTGAGAGGATTTATAACTCTCCAGCACTGACAATGACGGTAGTTTCACAACACACTGCAGAACTCACTTTTTCATGGAAAGTCCTTAGAAGAGCAAGAGTTTCTGCACAAAGAAGTGCCACCATTTAAAAGGAAAAAAGTAGTTGTAGAACCCCTAAAGTTGTAGCTAATAATATGGGCCTACAGGGATTATAATGAAGATTAAAATATTTTGGCTTTAGTGACTGCTGTAATGAGAATACATACAGAGATAAACTGACAGAGCTGAAAAGTATTTAATTTAGATGGCAGCCTACAAAAATTAATGTGAAAATGAGAATTGCTTAGGGGTAATGGATTGAGGGTACAAGATTCATTTTTTAAGTATTAACCTTTTACATGACAGTGTGATACTGTAATTAAAATGGCAGCATTCTTTGTTTGGGGAATTTATTTTACATTCCTAATTGTTTTGTAATTCCTAGGTTATGAATTTTTTCCAGCAATTTCTGACTGACAAGTCGGGAATTTTTCAGAGCAATACTATGGAATGAGTGAGCTTCATAGTACTGAGCAAAAGATTAAGCAGCAACTTGTTTTAATTGTTGTAAATTATTAAATTAAACTATTCTTGAATATTAACATTTGTTCTGGTTTATTATAAATATGAACATGGAAATTCAATTGATTTCTTTCTAGTAACTGGATCCTTAAGAACTTACCCCAAACTTTGATGTTCAAAGGCTGAGATCAGAGATGAGAAGAAAAAGAATGGAGACCTCTTCACAATATTTTTACCTTTGAAGTCTCAGGTTAAAAGTACCATTTCTGTGTGCTTAAACAAGCAAGAGAATGAAGGATAAGATCATGAATTATGATAACAGACAAGTGACAAATGTTTTGCATGAAGTACTTTTCCTTGTCAGGAGAGAGAATGTTCTTCTGAGAGATTTCCAAAGAGATTGGCAATTTGTAGAGTCAATTATTGGGAAGGAAGAGATATATACTGTATTTGGGAATAAAGGATTCATTTGGAACTTTTCCCTTCGCTTCCCTCAGCATTTCATACAAGTGGTAGCAACCATGCACATTATCCAGCTGTCAACAAATCCCCTAGACCCAAGCCTGGAACAGCACATCCCATGTCTCCCCCATGAAAGTCTTTCATGAAAGCTCCTCTGTCATTCAAGATCATACTATTCCCTCCTCTATTTATTTCTAAGTGTCACTCAGCTCCATTCCACCAGCTTGGAAAAACGTCAAGAACTTTTATCTTCAGAGTCAGTTGCCAGTTCTGTTTAGTGAACAAACCGGCAGGGACCTCTGGTGCCATCAATGCAGCTCTGTCAATGCCCCTCTCTTCAGGGATGGAGTATATCATTATCCCGATGGCTGGACAGAAAAAAGCTGCATTTTTAGAATAGTTCTCAGGGAGCAGTTACTGGAAATCTCCTCCCTTGAGACAGACTATTGGCAACAAGTTTTGCTGCTGTGACATGAAGTATTGCATCGAGGCCCAATCCTGCCACTAATAAAGTTAGTGGGAAACGTGCCATTCTCTTCAAGTGAAGTCAACAGGATTAGTGTAGCAAATCAGGGCTAAAGCATGTACCTTGCATCTACAAATGCAAATGGAAAGTCATGTCTCAAGTGAGAATGTCACCTTATGTCTGGTTTCAGAATCTAGCAAAGTGTCAAATCAGAATAAGACCCTTCCCCAAATTTAAAATTGACATTATAGAAAATAGAAGTTTTATTTTCATATTACAACACTTCCATTTTTGGTTTTGGGGGTGTTTATTTAAGTTTGCGTCTAAAATAAGCCAAGAACAGACTGTTTCAGCATTGGATTTCTTTTTCCTCTTTAAAAAACAATTAGTTTCCTCTTATACAAGGCGCAGACATTGTAGAGATTTTAATTCTTAACAAAACTATTTTCTGATAGAAAATGATTCACTTTATGCTTTTCCTTAACCAGCTCTAGCAGACTCTTTTAATTACCAACAGACACATTACACAGCTGTGCTAGGAAACATTCCTTAACCTGCTCAGCCTGAATGGAGAATTCCTGTTGATGTCAGCTGTCAGACCCACAGGCTCTTGACTGCACTAACAGGCAACAGTCCCACTCTCTTGGCAAAGGCCCTTTTCCTATGGAGAAATATCGTGGTGCTGGGTTATTTTAATTTTTATATATGTGTGTGTATGTGTGTGTGTGTGTGTGTGTGTGTTGGTTCATTTTTTTTTCATAAGATATTACCATACTTGGCAATACTGGCTTTAATTCTACTTAAAATTACAGAATTGGACTGTCATAATTTTTAATGGGTAAAATCTATGCAGTTCGTCAGAGGTGCTATAAAATCTAATCAGAAATTAGACTGTAAAATTAATATGCCTATATTCTGTATCATGCTGTTTTATAAATCTGGAACTGTAGCAGATTTGGAGTTTTAAATACGGTGCAATTCAGCAGTGGTGGAACCTTTGATTTAAACAAATAACCTGTGCAATAACTGGTACCCCATGCTAAAGAGCTGCTGGCTGTGTTTTACTTTGAGTAGTAAGGTACCAAATCCTTTAATGCCATGACTGGATTTTCATTTGAGTGTATTTCCACACCATAGCTATAAACCACGGGATAACTTCCCCCCAGTTTATTTTTATGCAGCAGAGGTTAGAAATGGCTATAAGACACTGATTTGGACCACGCAGCCCTTATATGCGAACATCCAGGTGACAGAAGGGCAGTGCTAACTTAGCCCTGTTAGCTGGGGAGGAATGACGCGGGAAAATGGACAGCAGAGGCATGAAGGGAGCTGAGGAAGGAGCGGGTGAACAGCGCTGTGAAAAGGGGAGCAGAGCCAGCAGCTCCCCAGCACTGCCCAGCTCCGGGGCTGCGGAGCCAGGCGTGGGGAGGGAGGTGGGCGGTGGCTGCCAGCATCTCCTGCTCCCTCTGCTCCCCCCGCTTGGCACAGGCACAGAGCCTGGGCCGAAGTCTCCCATTCCCGAAAGCCCGATGGGAAAATCCCAGGGGGAACTCCGCAGGATTTTCCTCCCCGTGAGAGCAGAAGGGGGGCCCGGGGTGCCCTGCGCGGAGCCTCCCCTGCCCCCGGCAGCATCGGGCAATCTGGCGGGACATATGTGACATATGTGACATTATGTAAGGAGCGGCTGCTGCCGACCGAGAGCGATAGCAGAGCGGCAACAGGAGACAGCAAACCCTCCTTCCCTGGCCTGGAAAGAGTCACTTCCAATGGCAAGTTGCACCATTTTAACGCCGAGTACCTCCCGTGTAATGATTATACAGTGTTACTATAAAACCTCAGGGTTCATCTGCGGAAATATTCCTCACGCTGGAGTTCTCTGTGGAGACATACTTATAAAAATTGGTGTGAGGGGAAGATTAAATAGATAAGAGCATAAAAACAGATTATAGAATAAATACAGCCTTGTAGATCAGTTCAATGGGGAGGCAGGAGCTCACACTTCTGATTCTCCTGACGAATTCTGTAATACCAGACAGATTCCTTCACCACTTTTCCCACTTCAGTGTCCCAGATTTGAAACGCCTATTTCAACTCTTTGTCTACCTTATCTAAGTGCTGTAATACAACAGAAATACCTTCATTGCTGTCTAGCCTATGGAAGCTGGATCTCAGTTTAGTCTTCAAACTTGGAACAAACAATTATCAACATATAAATATGCTTCCTTTTGGTTTCGGATTTGTTCCCTTTTCTTGTAGACCCTGCTGTTCATGCCATAGCTATCTCCATCCCAAGAAAAAATTGTTTGCCAAAGGCAAAAGAGCAAAATCTTTTTTTTTTTTTTACAACCTGATAGAGCATAAAACACAATGAAAAAGATACTTTTTAAAAAATCCAGTTTAAAAAATCTTTATTAATATTTCTTTATATTAATAAAGCCATTCCCGGAAGTAATCATGTCTTACACCATTAGTGCACAGCAATACAAAACAAGGTGAAAACCTTTGAAAAAGTACTTAAAGGAGTAAAGCTGTAACAAGGAATACACTTTCTCTCTGTCATAATTGCACATTTAAGAGGCCTCTGCTTTACCAGTGGCAATTCAAAGTGACAATGCCTGGTTTAGTAATGTTTTTTAGCTACTATTATAGAAATTGTAGCTACACAATTTTCAAAGTGAGCAATTTTATGAAGTTAATTATGTAACATTGCTTATGAATTTAAACCACACGATTAATGTATTATTCACAGACATGCATAATGGACTCTCTGTATTGAATGATGGTTTAAGAAAAAATATAGCTGATTTTGGAGCTACAATGATTGATTTATGAGGTAAAATTAAATGTGCTAAGTATGTATTACATGGCTACTCACCAGCTAAGTGGATGGGTGTGGTACAAAAAATATCTACATATAACTAATTGCAATGTATGGATATCAAGGAATTAGAGAAATTATTTAAAGCTAAGCAAAAGGATTAACCTAGAAAGTAAATGGTGAAGATTTAAGAAACACAACTGGCTATCAAGGGAAACCAGACAAGAATTAGATGTTCTTGCCTGTAAAAATCTCTAATGTAAGGTAATGGAAGCTTTATTCTTAGAAATTTTAAAACAGCTGGATCGAACAATATCAAATTAAAAGACAGCACTCCAGTAACATCTCTCATTAATATGTTGCTTTTTAAGTAATGGTGGGACTTTAAATGAAACGGTACCAAATATGAATAATGGAAACTACCTGCCTCTAATGAAGAAAGGACCTCTGTGGTACCAAGGGATCTGACTTCTTGGTACTTACCAAGAAGTACTGGAAGTACTTTCCATTTTTAATTCATTTGGAAGGAAAAAATAAAAAAGATATCATTATACATGGTGAATGTCATACAAGTTCACGGGCAGTTCCATTAAAGAGCTTTAAACCAAGCAAAAAGTTTTGTTAGTTTAAATAAAACCTATGCCCTGCTATTCTGCTGCAGCTTTTTATACTAAGAGATTCTAACTGAACAACAGATTGAAGAAGGTACCTGTTTTATTTCACTCTCTGAGCTGATAGTTTAACAAAAGTATGTAAAAATGTATTACTGCACGAGACCAGTTTGGAAGAAACACACCAAAGCAATGCACTATACTTGCCGCTTCCACCATCCTCTTCACTTCTGCTAAGCAAAGGAGAGTCTCAATTCACTGTTAGCTAAATCTCATGAACATCTTGTTAGCCCTTATTTGAGCTAGTCTGCTTTGGGGAAAAGGAAAATATCTACAGGAAAACTTCTCTAGTAAAGGACAGTTCCTCTTGTCAAAGGGCAGAAGGAGATGGGTTTAGCAAGGAAGTTTGTAAAATATAATGAAAAAGTTAATCTAAGTGTTTCCATATTGGTGGGTCTTGATTTAAGCTCTAAAATTCAGGAAGCTTCACATTTCTATGAAACAGCCATGAACAGCAGAATATAATATAACTTACCTTTAAGCTAGGGCAAAATAACAAGCACATTTTTCCTAGAGTGGCAACTGTCATACATTTTGACATAGAAACAAGACAGATGGATTACTTATTACTTTGATTTTGGATACCTAATTCCATCAAAATATTACAAAGCATAAACATTGCATAAGCACAGAATTTTTATCCCTGAATTTTTGATGGGAAAATGAAATAAAATTCACCCAGATCTTGTGACTTTTATTGTCTGTTTAACACACACACATATAAATTTCTATGCTATGCCATTTTGTGTGTAAACAATGTAACATATATAGCATAGATAAAAGCAGTTTTCACTCAGATTCCCATTATTGTCTAGTCAATATTACTTGTAACTGGTTAAGTATCAACTTCGGTTCCTTTTACAGCTCAGCTTTGTACTCCTCCATTTATTCTCCTGCCAAAGCAACCTGACCCTTCTTCCACCCGAACATTAACGTACATTATAAGTTTCAATTCTTCCTCTTTCTGGAAATTTATCTTCATACTTTGTGGACCTTGTAACTCATATTTTCATCAAGTTTCAGTCATGACACTCTTACAGGTCTGAGTGACCGCATTTTGAGTGTGTGTTTGCACTCTTATGTCATGTGTACGAGAATGTCATTATGAACTCCCATAAAAAAAGCAGACCATGCATACAGTAAATCAATAATGTTTATAACATTTCATAAAGAAATGAAATGGAAGTTCTGAGACTATTGTCTTTTCTAGTGTAATTTATTGAACCTGTGGCCACCAATTTGAAATTATTATACATGCTAACAGTTCTGTTCAGCCACTTGACTGGCTCAGACATGGTGATATTCTCCCTAAGAAAGGATGGATATTAAGCACAATATGATAACTAATGGAAAGTAGAAGCTCACATTTAACAATCTAGCAAGATACTAATAGAAGACCAGTTTACAAATAAATAAATTATCAGTTGTCATAAATTAAAAAAACCCACCCAAATGTATCTGCTAGATTTCATTTGTTATTGAATAAATTAGAGTACTGTCTACTACAGATGACCTGGTGGCTGTCTAGGATTACAAACTGGAGCATGGGCTATCCAGCCCAAAGGTTAGGGCCTGTGTCCAGAACTGGGAAATGAGCCCAATGTTCATGGCCAAAAATCAGGAACCAGAAAGTCAAACCAAGGGTCAGCAGCCAGAGATAGGAATAAGCATCTGCCCAGGAATCATGACCTGAAATCAGAAACCCACAAGAAGAAACTGCGACCACAAGGCACAGTGAAGAGGTGGTTCTGAAAATATACACTGTGATGCGTGAGAGGATGCATCGGGGTTTCACCCTGGAGACCTGCTCCTGAGCCATGGCTGATGTGCTCTGGCTAATGGGTCCAAACTGCAGAGACCCTGATTCACTACTACAGAAGAAGGTCTTATCACAGATTAGCAAATTTTACCTGAAAAACATGGCAAATAAGCCAGCCTTCTATCCTCTGAAACTCTCTGGATGTTGAGAAAGATGCAAACTCTTTTCTCAGTATCACACTTGTTTTGGTAGATCCACAGAAGGCTTACTGGCTACTGCAGCCAACCCCGCAAGTTCCAGAGGCATTACATCCACATAACACTTCTAAATTTTGTACTAAAATGCAACTTTCAAATCTGTTAAAAGCAGGAATGAATTAAAACAAAGATATCAGAGAATGGCTCCTTCGAGTTTTGATAATCTCATTACCTTCCTAAGGGTTTTTTGTAGTATCACTGGAGAGAGTGGTGCCAAATGGTCAGACTGGACTTCCACCTGAAATTGTGTATGCATGGAGCAGGAATGGAGGAAGGTTGTACGGAATAGGGCCTGGTGTGACAAATCAGATCAAAAGACAAGTAGAATGGTTTGGGTTGGGGGTTGTCTGTGCAACCCCCTGCAGTGAGCAGGGCCATCTTCAACTAGACCAGGTTGCTCAGAGCTCCATCCAACCTGACCTCAAGCAGCTTCCAGGGATGGGGCATCTACCACCTCTCTGGGCAATCTGTAATAGTGTTTCACCACCTTCATCATACAAAATTTCATTCTTGTAACTAGTTTCAATCTACCCTCCTTTTGTTTAAAACCATTACATCTTGTCCTATCTCAACAAGCCCTGCTAAAAAGTCTGTCCCCATCTTTCTTATAAGTCTTCTTTAAGTGCTAAAGAGGCCACTATAGGGTCTCCCCAGAGTCCTCTTTTCTCCAGAGGCCCCAATTCTCTCTGCACATCTTCATCTACCCAATCCCGTTTAGATATGTAAGGATATTTTAGGCATATAAGAATTTAAATGTGCAAATATTGTGCAGTACGTCAGAGCACCCACATATTTCTCAGAAAAATGTTGAGGATTTTGCTATGACCTCACCCTATTTTTCTACGTGAAAGAAAAATATTGTCTGACTTCCTTCATAGCATATTCTACATCTTATTGACAAATCACTTACGACACTAATTTATTAGCATAGAAATATTACTACACTCAAGACAGCCTGCTTTGATTTACTACATCAGGGTTTTTCATATGCCAAGGTCTTATCATCTCTGCTGGATCATTAAAAGTCCCTTGGCTTGTTAAATTTTTTTTTTGTGCAACATAAGAGTTTTTGCTCTGTGACCCTGGCTAAAATCCTGAGTATTGGAATGGATTTGCAGCTCAAAGGAAGATTCACTGAGCTGATGCTTAAGAAACACAGGATGTGCTTATCAAAACCACCAGCTTTACGTTAGCGCCTTGCCATAAAAGTCAATGGCAAAGAAGGGAAAAAAAGGGGGGCATAAACACAGAAAAGTAAAATCCAACAACAACTAGACACAAGCTGCTTAAACTGCAATGCTGTTGTAGCCTCCTTGTGTGAAAACTATGTTTATGACATGCAAAGGGAAGGAATGACACTAAATCCATCTATCCCTTTTCTATATACAGTTAGTGTTTCAGGGGTCGATATCTGCTTAGTTTTGTGAAAACATCAACACCACTTTACAGGCTCCACTGACTGTATCCAGAGGCACCTGCTGAATTCCACAGAGATCTGAAGAATTATAGGATAAGCTGTTGTTCCAAGTTTTTTCCTCTCTTCCATGGGTGTGCCCTCCCCTTCATCAGCTTCATCTCACTACGTGCACAACCAGTGACCAACTACTGATCCTGGTCAAAGCAGGCAAGCCCTGCATCACCAATATTCCAGACAAGAGCGGTCTATTCAGAAAACACATTAAAGATAGAAAACTGAGACTGAAATTAAAACTTAAGCTCTGTCCCTCACGTAAATTGACTTGGTATTTTGAAAAAGAAATCAAAGTCTCATTGACCTAAAGCTCGTGGCTCAGATGAAATCCATGGAAAATCAACTGGCTTATTTTAAATTCAAGGATCTTTCCTGGAAAAAGAAAAAAATACATCTTAACACCTAACTGAAGATAACCAATTGTTTTATCTTGTCTCCACTGCTTCTGAAACCAAATAAGCCCAAATAATATTTTCCCTGTTATTTAAAAATGAGCTACCGAAATGGGATGTGAATAAAAAAAGTGGACACATTTTCAAGCCTTTCTTGCATTCTCAGAGTTTTTTATATATATTTCAACAAATGCTATTTTAGCTGTAGCAATAAATTTGAACACCTGTTGTTTGTGTAATGTGCACCTACCAGTCTCTCAGACAGACCAGATCATTCTATAATATAATTCCAAAGAGTATGTTCTTGTTTTCTCTGAAAAGTAAACAATTCATCTGCTTACAAGGAAACAAGTCTGCTTGTCGACAAAGAAAATAAATGCATGGTGATGCTATATATCCAGCATAAAAAATGGCACAGAGTTTTGAAATAAAAAATAAATATAACAAAATAGCTTATATGTATACATTCAATTAATGCAAAGAAGTAAAAGCTAATTAATGAACATTTCAGCTGCATTATGGAAAAGAGGCTACACATGCAGGCACACACCTTGAAGGCTGCAAGGAGCATACTTGCTCCGTTTTGGTCCTCGTACCACGCACCAGCACGGCTGATAAGGCCCTGAAATGTTCTGAGGTTTTCCCTCCCTCTCTCTTCCTCTCTGGCAGATAGAGAAGCGCAGCAGAGATACCCAGCTGCATCAAACTATGGCTCGGAAGCAAAATCTTCACCAGGAACTTTGTACCCGTGTATATCAAAAAGTCAACACGGCTCATTGTCGCATTAGGGAGCTGCTTCTGTCCCAGGATTGCTGAGATACTTGGCAAGACAGACGGGCAGCCTCTCTGTCTCCCCGGTGGCGTCTGCCTTGCTGCAGATTTGTCACGCAATTCATCGAGTTGAACTGAGCACATAAATTTTCAGTTATGACTAAAAAGTTAGAAAATTCTCCACAGATGAAAACTACATCCCCGTGCTGATAGCCAGGCAGGGAGCGCTTTGGGGAGCAAAAGCACGAACAAAGGATCAATCCCAGGGTGCGAGAGTGACTTAGAGAAAGGAAGAACAGCTAAAAGTAATACTGGCAAGAAATAAATTCAATGTTAACTCTAGAATATCCTTCTACATTCATTCATTTTCCAGTCAAAACATCATTAAATATTTAAATCACTCCCACCATAGGTGGCAGTTTATTGAGATTTGTTTTTGAGAGCTGAGATCTCAGTAAACCAAAAGCTTCCACCATAATCAACTCTGAATTTAAAATCAGCATCTTCACAACAAACCACTGATCTCCACCCTTAACTGTGGCAAACCAGCAGCCAGGCACACAACAGAGAGATCATGCAGAACCCTCCACTTAACACAGAAGCAACACAAATCTGAATTTTCATATAAAGTCCCATGTCAGGTAGAAAGACCAAAAAGAACAAGGTCCTTTCATAACAAAGATTTGAACCTTTCTCATATCATATATCATATATGAAATATAATTCACACGTTGTAGGCAAATTGAATTATTTTAGTATTTTTTTTCTTAGAAAACCATGTTTTCAATCAATATTTTACATAGTGCAGGCCATGCCCTACGACTAAAGTACAAAAAACTGAGCTTCTTGCCAGGGAAAGACTTAACTTGAATATGAGGAAACAAATATTGCTGTTTGAACAACTCTTTTGAAGAAGTTTGTCAAAGTCTTTACATAGTAAATGAATGTAGACCTATAAAAAAAACTTCATTTTAATTTTGTAACAATGTGTGCAACTCATCTAACATGTACTAATTTCATTATCACCAACATATAAAGTAGTGAGCTACTCAGAGACCTCCTCTAGTTTTAAAAGTTACCTGGGTACTTTGTACGTTATTTGAAATATGATCTTTTTTAAAAAATGGCAAAGTCCTAGTGTGCAAACAGTTTTGCTGAATAGGACACCAAATTATGGATGTCAATTTGCTTTAGAGAGCACTCTAAGTATCTGTACAAGTACCTTCTTGCTGATATAACACAGCCTGCATTAGGAAGAAGCAATGAGTGGTGGAAAATTTGCCTTAACTACCCCAGGAGAATAAAGCAGTAAAACTAGCTGCAGACAAGCCTCTCACTCTACCACTCCAGCGTGGTCAAGATTGAATGCAGAAGAAATGTGGAAAAGAAAGTTCTGAAGAGGAGAGCAAAAGCAAAACAACATTGAGAAACAAATAAAAATGCCTTTTGACTGTTCTGGTTTGTTTTTTGCCAGTATTCATGCCAAAGGAAATCCCCCTGCATTTTCTTAAGACACCTGCATTTGCATGAGAAGGAGGAAGCTAGATGGGAGGGCTTTTCTGATAGCCTTACCTGAAGGGGTTTGAAACAGGGACTGGGGAGTGTGTAAACTGAGAAGAAAACATTTCACAGGCACAGATTCTTAGTGGAAAGATACTAGTTCCCAGGTTAAAAAATATCCTGCAAGTCATATTTGCATGCATACACCTTTTTCTGGACCTTTTTTTTCAGAAGGGGCAATAGAACTCCTCTCTTCTGTCTCAGCACCTTGAATAAACTCCAGCTTTTACTTACCTGTTAGATTTCTCTCAGTACTTGGATCCCAGTAGATCTGCAACCAACTAGTATGGCACAGTCCTTCTCTAGGATCTGGTTCTTGGTTCTGGCAGGCAACAGGTGGGATGATTCTCTCTATTTGCTGGAAAAGAAAATAGGCAACTTTAAACAAAAGCAGATACACTCAGGCAAAAATTTAAAATTAAACAAAAAGGAAAAAAAAAAGAGAGAAAAATGACAGAAACAGAAAACAAGAATTGACCTGCAAGTAATTTTCCTGTTTATTCTTGTATTTCTAACTGAAGCCAGGTGACACAGGCACAGAAGACTACGACGAAAATGGGAGGAGTGGAAGGCAAGAGGGAGATGCAAACATTCACCTATCTACTGCAGTGGAGCCAACAACCAGAATAGTTGCTACATGGCAAACACAGTCCCAGTTCCTGTTTTGCTTGACCTGGACTATTGTACCTGAACTTCAGCCCACTGCCCTGGCCCATGAAACCTCAGTAACCACGGTGCTATAGGCACTCTCCTTCCTCCCATTATACTTTCCCCTACAAATATATTATTATTAATATATGGTCAATGCCAACAGAAAAGAATGAAGGAGTCCCACTCCACACAGCAGTAATGGCCTGACGGGGCTCATCTTTTCAGATGAGGCAAGCCAAGGCTCAAACCTGTAGTTACCACCCAGAACAGCTGTATCACCTGAAGGACTTTTATTAGGCTATTTTTATAGCTGTTAACTTTATCATCTTCTCCCCACCTTTTGTGTATTTTCAGTAGCCAGAAGTGCTGGGGAGGGTAGTGGAACCACTCAGAGTGTCATAGGAAAAATATTCCAAGGCCAGATATAATCAGCCTAGGAAAGAGAGGCCAGGGACTCTGGTGGAACTTCAGCAGTGGGAGCAACATAAAATGTTACTCACCATTGCTGCTGGGTCAGGGATTTGCATCAGTGCAGCCCAAATGATCTAATTACGGATGTCCTCTGCCACAGTCACTACTTACAACGTCTCAATGGCTTGGTCTGTTCACTACAGTGGTTGCACTCGAACAGCAAAGAATGGCAGAAGAAAAACCAACTAATATTCCTGAGTTTCCACAGTCCAGGAATGGAACAGCACAGGTCCAATTCCTGTTATTTCTGTTTCTCAACATTCTCCCAGGAAGGGCTCAGCCATTATAACAATTATAACGCATTATTTTGGATCTGTGGACCTTGGCTGCCTTTTTTTTTTCCCCCCTCACTTCTTTTGAAGCACTGAGTAGCTCATGCCCTCTTCCAAGCCCTCACAAGCCATGGTCTGGACTGTTCACTGTAGGGTCTTTGTCAGTTTCTTAAATATATTGCTCAGAAGGGGAAGGTCAGACCTGAAGTAATAACAAAAGCACAGGACTAACTCATCAGAGGAAGGCTCCTCTGGTGTTTGGTGCATTCATGAATGTTTGCAGGAAAGAAAAAAATCATCATTTCTAAACACACAAATCTTTTGGTCCAGAAAACTCACGTTTTTGACTACTGCAGTCCTTCTGTGAATCCTGGTTTTAATTGTGGCTCTCAATAATTACATTTATCGAACCCAGACATATAGAAACCGTGATACAAAGGGGGCAGACTTGTGATGTCTGAGAAAGTTTTCTGAACATCCATGTTCCTTTCAGTAAGGTGAGATGACAGCAGTCTGCTCAGACCTGAGGCATGCTGCGGGCACTGAGCACTGATGACTTGGTTTACCACCCATGGTTTACCATCCCTTCCATGATAAAGGATGTGGCAACAGATAGGAAACTTTTCTCTGTCTGTAATACAGCTACAGCATTGCCTGAAATACAAATTCCTCCAAGGGTGTTTGTACCAGCCTTTGCTCTCAGCTGTCAGTCTCCATTCTCACTCAGGGTCTGTGCTTGGGTACAGCAGCCTTTGATATGACCACAGCTAATCAAAAAAGCTGCACAGGTGGGGGTTTTAGCCCTTATGAATAAGAAAGTTGGGGTTAGCTTCGAAAAAGCTTCTGAAGGAGGTGAAAAAGGAGGATTTGAAAGCAGGATATCCAGACATATTAAGTTCTCTTCACCCCCACGGTGTGGAACACCGTTACTGTGCCACAAAGGGAACACATGGGCTAGCTTTTTTTTCTTTCCTGTTTCATTTTTTAAACAGTTGTTTCATCTCTTTGGCTATAGAGAATTAGCTGTTCATTTTTCCTCATTTAAATAAATCTCAGGAGGAAGGAGAGCGCACACGGGCACTGCTTCCCCCATGCATCATTTTCCTACTGTGCTCCTTCAGTGGGGTTTGGTGAGGTCGCTCCATTATGCAGCACATTATTTTTAAACACTTCAGCGACTCCTTCCAAAACGTTCCCCCTTTAATGAAATCTGACACATCAGAAAAGGGAACGGGAAGTTTTTGTTGGTTGCACTTATAATCTTAAGCCAACTGTTGCTTACCCCGAGCGTGTCAGACAGCAGGGCCACGGGGCCAGCAAGGCTGCAGCCACTGACCTCTGAACCTCGGCCAGACCTTGCCCCGGTCAGCTCCATGACAGGAAAGCTGGCAGACTTTGAACCCATGCTTTGGGGCTGCGAGCAGGGGAACAGCTGCACTTTGCAACACGAACTTTGTACTTCGACACATGGACATTTAATCTCCATAAAAGAGCCTTTGTTTCATTACTTATTAACATCTCCTCCTTGAGTAAAGTTCTTTGTTAATGAGGCTTTAAAGCATGGTGTGAGGGTTTTTCCGCACCTTCCTATGCCCAAAAAATAAAACCCACCACCCAACTTGATAGGATTACATTAAATTACATTAAAGAGTACCAAAAAAAAGCCCAACTTAGACTACATGCACCTTCTGAATACTGTGGATATTTGCTGTGTGCTCTCTGCTGAGTGATCAGTTGTAATAACCAGAGCTAAATACAGAAATCAGGCAATATTCTGAGGCCTGTCTTTGCAGAGATCACTTTTTTGAGATGATACCTACAGTAATTCAGCCTGTAGCGACATTCAGCCTTACTTAATAAATCAGCTCAAAAGATGAAATAGTAGGAAAGTGTCAGCCCATCCACAATAAAAAGCCATACTTTATGACAATGCCATGAGTTTTATAGTTGCACAGCTTTTTGCTACAAGTGTTACTTTGGAACAGTGTCAGTGCTTGGCTTCTGTGTATTTCATCATAAAATATGCTAACACGCACAGCCCAGCAAATTTAAAGAGAAGAATTTTGTGCCCTGTCCTTCACTAAAATAAATCTTTGATCAGGAGCAGGAATCTACCTAAACATCAAATGAAAACCTCAAGAAAGAGGCCACCTAAGATGCTTTAATCATTTTTGTACCAACAATAAAAGCTGAAGATGCCCATATGCATTTTCTGTAACAAAATCAAGTGACAGAAAAGTACTGGAAGATCCTGGTAATGCCCCATTATGTCTCTGTTGTCATAACAATATGGAGCAGCAAAAGAAGATTAAGAAAGTAAAGATTTCCTGAACAATTTTTCATCTACAGCTAGAATAAAACAAATACTTGGAAATATAATATATGTTACAGCCTGTTAGAAAGAAATTATCCACAGACAGAGGGATCATGGTCACACTCTTCCTGTTTTTCATCACTACCATCTTTTCAACATGAGTTTCCTTCCATGCCGCTCTGGTGAGCTTTTTTCTCTTCCTTTTTTTTTTTTTCTCTTTTGTATGATGGGGGAGACACCTTCATACACACCTGACCCAATTTTCCTTCATTTTCATTAACAGTATGATACAAAAAAGGAAATTTCCAACTAGTCTTGCAAGTCAGGTGGGTTAAGAATAAATCAAGTGGAGTGATATCAAAGCACTCCCTTGCATGAGGCTGGGCTAGCAGGACTCAGAAGTGATCGGATGAGGATGGTCAGCTCCCGCTATTCCTGTTCCCTGAGAGAAGCCCATGACTTTTCTTGTTTGAATGTATTTGTTTACCCCCACACACCCCTTTAGGGCACTGCTTTGTCAGCATCATCTCTCATCTAATCCCAGAATCTGACCTGCATTCTTTGCAGAGAGTGGATTGACAGAAAATAACACAATTACTTTTATTCTGTTACTACATTTTGGGTAAGAGTACTTTGGCCCTGCTATGACTTCTGAGCAGCTGGCAGAGCTACAACTGTGTTACACCTTATATTTCCCTCTGTATAGCCAGCAAGCTGTGATTCTCCTCCTTGAGGAGCCCCCTGTGATAAGGCAAGCATTATGCATTCCTTATCACCTCGGCCCTGGAACACGGCCCTCCAGTCACACGGGCCTACCCTCATGATCATAAGATTTAGCTGCTGCTAATAATAGGCACGATCGTTTGGAAGAGATCCTGCTTTATTCCTGGGTACAGCTCTGAACGGTGTCAGACAATAAAACCTTTAGGCTGGGTTCCGGATAGCACCTGCCTGCTCTTTCCATCAGCTCAGGGGCATCAGAGCTCTCTCCGTGAGGGCAGGCATGAAGATCTGTGCCACTGGCTTAGCTGGGGACAGCTGCAGACGTGCACAGGAAACCATAATGTCCCTGGGAACAAAGCAGGAAAGCGTCTGGGAAACTACGATACCTTTAATTTAAATAAATACATAAGCTTGGAAAGGGAGCTGAGAAGAGCAACAAGAATGATTTTGTTCCGGGAAAGAAAAAAAAAAAATAGACTCCTTCCAGTGAGACATTGAACTAAATGTATTTTGCTTCAAAGAGAAGATTATAATCTTTAAGAGACTAGACAAGAAGAAGATATTTCATAAGCCTCTAAATTAGTGGGCAGACACACAACAGAATCCAATGTTTGCAAGTTCAATCTGAACATAAAAAGCACGTTTTAAGTATAATTAGCTACTGAGATGAATTGTCAAAAGGTGCAGTAAATTCTCCATCACTAAGAAACTATTTTAATTATTATATGCTTAACTTCCACTAGAGCCCAGAAGTCTCAGACAACACAGGCCCAATAATCTCTAAGTTTATCTGACTTCTAGCACAAGCCACCCCCTCTGAAAATTGTTCCTGTTGCTAATTCCAATGAGATTATTTTTTTCCCCAAGAAATTCAAGGTGGGAGAATTATGACAAGTGGATAATTAGGGCATACAACATCAGGTCACGTAGACATTATGTATATAATAGTAGCATTCCTCAGTCCAGTGCTTCCAGGGAAAAAAAAGGAAAATATATTCCCTGATGTCTCATTCAGGTTAGAAAACCAAAACAACAACAACAACAACAAAACCCCAAACAAACAAAAAAGGAGTATTACTTTATATATAAATTTTAAAATATACACTTATACACAATTGTGTGTAGTATTGTGATGTGCTTTCATCAGTTCCAGAATCCACCACAGAGAATCATAGAATGACCTGGGCTGGAAGGGACCTTAAAGATCATCTCATTCCAGCCCCCCTGCTATGGGCAGGGACACCTTCCTCCACACCAGGTTGCTCAGAGGCTGGCTTTGAACACGCCCAGGGATGGGGAATCCCAACTTTCTCTGGGAAATCTGTTCCAGTGCCTCAGCATCCTCACAGTAAAGATTTTTTCCCTAATATCTAATCTAATCTAAACCTGTTCTCTTTCAGTTTGAACCTGTTCCCCTTTGTTCTGTCACTACATGCTCTTGTATATAGGAATATTTACAGTATTTACATAAAAAGAGGAAAGGTGTCAGACTGGCACTATCAGGCACTCCCCCAGCTCCCTTCTGGAACATTTCAGCATTGTTCTATACCCTAAACAAAACACCACAGCTAGCAGAACCTTATTTCTCTTTTGGTCTTCTAGGAGTTTACGCAGATAGCTCCTATTAACACTAATCAGAGTTAAGGGCAGAAATCCCCCATGAACAGCCATGTTGTCTGGGGATATGTCCATAATTAATATGTTCTAAGAGTCTAATTTTGAAACAAAGTAATCAGGCTTAAGATGAGTTATATTAAGAGCAATAAACTTGTGACTGCATATTTGCCTCTATATATATGTAGTGTATCCAATGTCAGACCAAGGTATAGCTCACAAGACAATTTCTGGCAAAACAAGCTCTAAGTTAGCTCACTTTGGGAGCATGGTATGTGAATATGCAAGAAGAGAAAAACACAGTGGGGTTTGTCTTCTCTCTGTTTCTTACCCTTCTTTGCACTACATCGTTATTATAAATGTTAATGCTCATCATTGTTCTTCTTCACATCATAGTGCCCAGGCTCAGCAAAGCTAACATAATCCTAGCACTTCTGATGTTACAAATTAAAATTAACTGTGCAACACCATGGGAATAGTTGCAATATGAAAAATGTGGAATGGGGACTTTGTGACAGGTACATGGAGGAGAGGAGAGGAGAGGAAGTTAGATGGCTTGAACATGAGTGGTTTCGCAAGTAAGAGATGCTGTAATGGGACAAGGAATACAAAATAAAATTATGCCAACAGAATTTGGCTTCAGTATTATTTAGGATTTCTGACACTGAAAGAGACATTTTCAAGTCTGTGGCTGCTGATGCTCCAGCACAATTGATGTCCAAGTCATACATAATGTATTATACAACACAGTGTATTAACTCAGCTTCAAAGTGTTAATATGTCACGAAACTTAATTCAGATATCACAGATTATGCAAAGGAGATAGAGATGTGGAGACACACTCTCGTTTCTCAAAGGTGTCAGCAGACAGCTCTGTGTCCCCCAGTCCAGGAGAACACAGCAGCAGCTTGCTCTAAAAGCTCTTTCCCAAGGTGAGGGCTGGGTGGCTCTTCACCCCAGTGTTTTTGACAAACAAATCCCATACTGACGGCAAAACTATGCATTAAAAAAAAAAAAGGCAGAAGCCTTTGAATACAAGAAAACAGCCCAGGTTTTGCAGTGTCACAGCTACCAATATATTTTACACTGCCGATGTGAACTGTATAATATAAGCACAGAAGAATTTATCACTTCCTTTGTCTGCAATAAGCCCAAGTCCTAACTTTGGTTCTGTCTGGGTAAAAAATCCAACTGTACTCTCTGAATGTCCATTAATAGATAGCAGCAATGGAGACAAACTGTTTTCCTAGTCAGATGCTGGGAATAAAGAACACAAACTTTCAGCAAAGTTGGGAATGGAGTTGCATGGAGACTTACCTGGTGCCTCTGTCAGCTGGGAATGGAGCCCACGATAACCCACAGATCTTAAAATGGAGGTGGGACCTTCTTCCATTTCCTGACTTTTGGGAGTCTCTCCCTAACTGCTCTCTCCCTGAACAATTCCAGGCTTCACATAAGCTGCTGCTAAAGGGGGCCTTAAACAACACCTACCAAAATTGCATTGGAAGCAACAGAGGGAAAGTATCCACGGGAAGCTTTTGCTCGTGGTATGAAGCTTCCCACATCCCCTTTGGTGGCACTTCAGCTGAGAGGAGAGGAATGCGATCTAAACCTAAAAGGGAAGTTTAGCTCCTGACACTGCTGTATTATTTTTGCATGAACTTTTGCCCCAATGCTTTTAAAAACAAGTAGGAATAGATATATCTAAGTGTCTCTGCGTGTCACTTCATCTATAGAAGAGGGAAAACATGACAATTTTCTGCCTGTAGAGCTAATATAGGTAGATAACATTAAGCATTGAAATATGAAGATACTATGAACACATATTAAGTCTTTAATATAGACTGTCCACTAACATCCGTCATCTTTTTGGGTGTTTAACTTCAGGTTATAGAATGCAATTAGAAAATATTCTTATGCAAAATACTTAATGATTTTATTTAGAAATTCTATAAGCGTCCCATTATTTGAAGCAAGAATTCAAAATATAAACCAAAGGTGGCTAGATAAGTGTATTTTTTCTTTTTTAGGAAGAATTCCACCTCTTTTTAATTAAAAGACAACTCTGTCACAGAAACCACACATGCATATAAGAACCCAAACCAAAAAACCACCATCCTAACTCTTGAAACTTTGAGGAATCTACTTTTAGTAAATGAACTGGGGGGAGGGCAGGTTTAAGCCTTCATGATTATCTAGGTTATGGCTTTCTTTGTATTGTCTGTAGTAAGCCAAGAGGAAAAAGGGATGCTTTCATTATTCAGACTTAATGAACACGCTCAATTTAGACTAGTTAGACAATCCAGTGTATTTGGAAACAAAGAAAAATAAACCAGGAAAACATATGAAGTCCAGGATTCCCTGGAAGAAAAACCAGCTTGCAGGACTGATCACAGCTCTGCATGGCAGCTGAAGCAGGACATGTCCCTCCTCAGTGACCACTTTGGGGAGGATGGGAAGAAATGAAACAAAGCAAGTCTGAGGGAGAGGGTCCACACACACAGTAGAGAAACCTTTCTATCATTTAATAATGAGAAGTAAAGGAGCTGCATTCTGTATACTTCCGTAATTTACTAAATATGTTCCTTCTGCAAGATCAACATCTGATGCTACCAATCCTCCAAAATAACAATTCCTTGAACATATACTCAAGAAAACACCATTCACAGTGGCTGATAAACAATTTGGGAACCTGTTAAGCCATCCTGTGACAAATTCACATCGACAATGTAGAGTTAAATATTTTTTTTAAATAACAAAATGGTAAAGTACATCACCAGGTCATATTTGACCATCACCTTAACTACTTCAGAGGGCATCCAGCCCACACTCACCAACTTATTTCTGTCCCATTCCGTGGTGGCAGGAGTCCCAGGTTCTCCTCATCTCCTCTTGGCCAAGTTAGAGCATTCTGATGTCTCTCAAGTGTTCCTCATGAGGGCTCACTTCCTACTTTCTCCTCTAATGGCAAATCTTATTCCGGAGCTTCTACCAAATACGGCTGTGAAGGCTTAGTTTTCCCGTCCCCTGTTTTCTGCAATTAAACTTAGAATATAATAGAGGACTTAGGATATGTAATTAAGGCTTACGTTGTAATAAAAGGGACGCTCTTTTGTTTAAATTCTCTGCCTTACTGTGGCTGCTTTAAATTTGTATTTCTATCATTCTCTAATTAGTATCTCTCTTCTGTCTTTAGGCTGGCTTTTCCTGTTTATAAGGCTGTGGTAAAACATCATAAATAATTTAACCTAGAAAAAAGTGATCGTACCAACAGCTTACCAAAGCTACAATTATCAGTTTGCTCTCAATACTACCTAGAGAATACAGATGACAACAATTCTAACAGAAAATGAGTGTGAGAAAGGGGTTACAGGAATGATTTAAACTCTTCTTCCTACACAGACGGTACAACTTCTGGGGTAACTTCCTCACAGTAAGTAGGAGTATCTCTGTGAAGATAATTAGTTCAGGTGTGACAGCAGTCTAGAAGATGGTTCACCTGGAATCACGTCGGGTATTCACCCAAACAACATGAACATATTTTCCCCATCTCTCATCCTTGTCTCAGCAAGCATCCTACCATGCAGGGAAAGGCAGAAGCACAGGAGCCAATTCAGCAGGTTCACCAGGACTAAGAGCAATCCATGAAAATATTTATAAAAGTCAGAAGAGTGGTAATGAGGAGCTCATAGGAGTAATTTCCCTCCAGTTCTCTGCCCATCCATTTTCACACATCTCTCCCCCCATTCCTCTGGGACAGCCCTTGAGGCTCTGTTCTAGTATACCCCGTGGAGAGCTTGGTTACAGCTGCCTGTCCACATGTTGGCATGTGCCTGCACTCTGAACACAAACCTGGAGAGAACCTAGGTCAGGTCCCCCAGGATCAGCAACTGTGACAGGAAGAAAAGCTGCAAAGCAAGTCAGCCACCACCTTTACAACAGGGCCCTGCAAAACAGTAATTCCTTCTTCACTCTTTGTTTCAGTCCCACAACACTCTTGTGTTCTGCACTCTTGTGTACTCCTCAAAGATGTAAAAAGGATTACTGTCCAACACACACCAACTCTCTTTTTCCATTTAAAAAGCACACATTTTCAAATCCTGTCCTGTTCTGCAGGAAGGAAAGCATGTGAAGCTAATGACATCCTAAAATGGGCTTTTGGTTGAAAATAACCCAAACATAGCATATATACATTCAATGTTATGATAAGTCAGTCAAGTAGGCATTAAGCACTGCTCAAAGAAACCAGTCACAGCAGAGCTCTGACAGGTGTTCACAATCGATTACACAAAAAAAAAAAAATCAAAAAATCACCTTTGACTTCTGCATTGTGAAATGAGCCCCAGCTCTTTGAGGCTGGGCCATGCAGTAAAGAATCTATTATGCATCTTTGATCCTGCATTCCAGCCTCAGCCAACAAATCCACTTCGAAGATACTCCTAATGTTCCAAGTCCTGAGACTTTAGTCTGTATTAACTAATTAAAAAAGGAAAAAAATTAAACAGATATCCATGTGCCTTAGGGTGATATTCTGCCTGATCCCTCTGACAGCTTTCCTTATGGTTTTGAAATCTATTACCCTCTGCAAGAGTGGGAGCTTTGTGACAACCTTCAAAAGGAAGCTTCTGCCTTCAACACAGGAACTGTATTTGCTTCAGTGGCAGATCAAGGTCTCCATGTGGTACAAAACAGCAATTACCCCGTGAATATAACAAATATGCCAGAAAGCGAGTAGGAAAAAGAGTATATGCAAAGTCAGAAGCTAGTCAAAACTCATCCCAGAAACTCTTTTCTGAGCAACAGTTCGTGGGAGAGGGGAGGAAGAATTAAAACAAGTCTGGCTGCACATCTTGAACTTGCTGAAATCTGAAGACATTTAAACCAAACACAGTAATTTACTTAAAGAGGCAGAGTTCTTGTTTGTACAATGACTGGATGGGGGAGGAACAGAAAACTCCTGCTACGAATTCCTTCTCCTGGGTCAACTGGACCTAAAAGGATTTAAAGGAAATTGGATGCCTGCTCTAAGGAAAGCCATTACTGCAAAAGCTCTACCAACCTGTGGAGTTAGGAGAGCTGTGACCCCATTTACAGGTGCCAGACCAGAACATTGGGCATGGACTTCTTTGTAAACCTGCTACAAGAAGAATTGCCCCTTTAGCAAGGTACAGACTCTAAACCCCACACCGCCAACAAAACAGACACCAAAACCATACCAAAAACTTCCCAGGACTTTTCATTTTTTGGAGGAGGAGGTGATTTAGATTAAGTCAAACCTGAGCATGTCTTCCATTGGCTCAATGTGAACACACTTACCTGCCTGCCTTCCTTTCTGTCCGAGCTGCAGTATCAGCTGTGGGCTTTCCACCTCCCAGTCTGTCTGTAAGGATGGGTGGATCACTGTGGCAGCCTTCTCCCTCTGCCCATCATCCTTTCCAAAACACAGGCAACAGCTATCAGGTCAGTTCTGAAAGTTGGTTAATAATTACACAGACTAATATTAGCCTTTCATCTCAACAATTTGCATTTCAAAAGTATTTTATTAATCAGTCTTGTTACAGGTATGGACCATTGTTAGCTTTGGATTTTTATTTTTTTAAATGCTTTTAGAGTCTTTTTTTCCTTATTAAATCTCCATTGAGGTTTCCAGAGGTGCTGTTATAGAACCTGTAATAGCTTGACACCCTCCACCCCTCTTTCAATTCCAATTCACTATCTAGGTGAATGACTATCTAAAATTATCAGCATACTCTCCAGATATCACTATCTAGAATAATCTGGCTTCTAATGCTTAGCAGATACAGTAATAACATACCTAATTTTTAACTTTCATGATAGGGTTCCCCTGGGACAAAGTAGAAGGAAGACTGATTTATTATTAATATTATAAATAATTAAAATTAATGAAATGCACCAAAAGTGGAACGTGTGAGCCAAAGGAAGAACTAGCACACAAGCCTTAATGTAAATTATTGTCTCTGTGTCTATACAATACCAGTCTGTACTCCTTTACATGTCTGCAAAACATGTATAAAATCTTACTGGAACAAAATGATATAATTTCCCACTCATTTTCCACACATAGAAGTATCTACAGAAGGTGCAAGGCAGGGGAGAGAGTGGTCAGTCAATCGTGTTTTAATTTACAGCTATTTTTGTCTAAGCCCTGAATGGCCTGCCAATTATGAACAGTACCAGCTGGGCTGTCAGGAGAGCAGGCTAAGAAGGACACACAGAAAAAGAAAACAATCATAATGTAAAAATGAAGAGCAGGAGAAAAGTTTGGAGTGGGGAAGACCCGATGGGGAACCCAGCTCTGGTTTTAAGATACCTCACTACAGTCCTGTCCCAAATGAAAACAGGACACGGTCATCACCATTATCTGGACATAGGCTTATAACACAGCTAGGACTATATTTTTGACTTCTTGGGGCATAATCCAGACACCAACTAGTTACAAAAATTGTGACTTCTCTGTGCTTAAATAAACAGCAAAAATATGAATTTCATATGATGAGGAGAATGAGAATCTTTCAAAGGGTCTTCTTTCCATTTTTCAAATAAGTAACAAAAACTCACTAGTTTCTTGTTTATTTATTTATTTATTTAACACAATAATTTTACAGGAGTTTTAAATGAAATGTAAAAAAGTTGAGATTTTCAGTAAAATGGCAGCTCTACTGTTTCAAGAACCTCTTTCCCCAGACTCTCTCACAGGGAGAACATAGAAAACAATCCTTCTAAAGAAAACCTGATGAATGCTTATCAGCAGAGTCGTGTCTTGAGCAGCTATTGAGGGAACAAGGAATAAGCACAGGCATTAAAAGACAATTTTATTCCATTGCTATTAGGATGTCAGTGCTGGACCACATTGGTGTATATATAGAAATGTTGCATTTGGCAAAGAAGCAGTTTTGGAAGCTGATCTGCTTTTCATAGCTGCTCTTCTCTGTGAAAAAAATTAAGAGATTTACCCCATGCTTTATTGTAATCTGCTTATTTGTGGATGCAGATCAGTTTAAAAAGGAGAAGTATATTTATACTCATGCACTTCACTGTATACCAGCATCATACTGACAAATTCTTCAGTATCCTCCCCTCCACTCCTTTCCATAGCCTGGCAGGAGAGGCAAGGCAGACGAGGCAGTCTGAAAAGCCAGCAGGCCATAACTCCTCTCCTCCAGACAAGTGACAATTAATCACGTTCGCCAGCAAGGCAGGTAGCTCGTGTCCTTTAACACTGAAGGAAACATAAAGCTCCGTTCTCTGAGCACTGATTGTCCAGTTGATACTGGAGCTCTCAGGAGCAGCTACTGAGCTGCTGAGATGCTGAAAAACAAGGTAACCCAAACCCTAAATATGCCAGTCCTCTGCTGTTTTATTAATCCTTATTTTTCAAGGGAGCAATGAAAGAACAACTAGAGATTGGTGTATAATGTTTATCACCATCTTTCCCTGCAAGGTCATAAGTTGCTCCTCCCCTGCCAGGGGTTCAAGGCCCCCGGGGGTCATCCAGGCTCTGATCACAGCAGCCCTGCTCAAAGGGAGCCAGCCCCACTCATGTCTGTGGGAGTGCAGTGCCAGGGATGAAGAGACATTCCCCTCCTTTGGAATAAGAAGGAAGAGAACAAGCCACAATACTATCAAATATGTCTGCTGGGGGACTAAGAAGAAAAGGATTATTGCTTTTTTTTTTTGGTTTTGCTCTCAAGCAACTAACCTTTCTGTTTTAGTTTTCTCCATATAAGCGTAACTCATTGATTAATTCTGACAATTACATAATGTGTTTGAAGTGCAAAGAGAAACCAAAGAGCATATCCAAAATCTGGGACAGCCATAGCTCATTTGTTTCCCATGGTTCCCTAGCACAGGTTTTATTTCCAAGTGAGTCAGTCACATTTCAGTGAGTGCAAGAGATATTTTTATAACTCTCCCAAAAACCCTTCCACTCAGATGCAATGATGTCCCCCTTGGAGGGGGAAGGGGTGAGAGATATGTTTTCAGGAGACCATACAAAAATGTTAAGATTATCTGTGGAATCTCTCCTTGAGTCGCTCAGCAGCATCCAAGCACTTAAAAACTCATCTTCTCGGAAGACATGAGTCTTATTTTAGTTGCTGAAGATTATTTAACCCAGTTTTGCTGAATTAAAAAACTTTTACATTGTAACTTGATCCCCAAATTGAGGGAGCCCCTTGTCTTTACTAACTCAAGTGTAATTCCAGTGAAAGAAGAGAACTGCAGTAAGGATGCATGAAAAGAGAAGCCTTGTTTGTTGTAGAAGTACCCTCATCTCACTTTCACTCAGGCTCCAGCCTCCTGTTGACCCAAAAGCTGATGAGAGGAACATTTCAAGCATGTAAGCCAGAAGTGTAGGCAGAAATGGGCGATGATTGGGGCATGTCAATAATGTCACACTGCTGGAAAGCTGCCCAGGATGTGGTGAACAGCTGCTCTCCCAATGACTAATCACACAGGAGGAGGGAGACTATAAAATTCTCCATTTTCAGAGAGGAGGGTACTGCTCCTCCTGATGTCACCTCTTGTAATGAGTTTCTCCTTGTCTTTCCAGGTCCATGTTGTAATAGCCCAGCCACAAAGTGTACAGCAACAGCATCTCATGCGCATAAGTGTGAACATCCAGTGTGCCAGTGTTTCACCTTCAAAAAATTGCCTGTCAGCAGTGCTGCCCTCCAGATGTGGAAGGATCAGTGATCAGTGAATTAATTTCAGAAAGCTCTGAAAACAAAAGCAATTTATAAGAGCAGTTTATAAGTATTCTTCCTACCACTGTCTGGTTACAGACAGGAATACAGTGATGTTGTTGAGTTCTAATAAACCCAACTCAAAGTTCAGTGCTTTGTCTATTGAAATGATCACTTCAGTAAAGGACTCACAAAATCCTAGAGCCAAAGGGGCCCCTAGGTGGTAGAAACCAAGCCATGAGGTACATCACTTTGGATGTACGTCACCTGTGCACCCACAAATTCTGAGAGGAAATAAAAAATTAAAATTTTCGGAATAAAATTAAATAAATTCTTTTTATTTTATTTAGAAATCCTGAGTTAATCCATCTAAATGCAATGCCATTTCCCAGATGCTTAAAGATGATAGCAGGCAGGATAACATCCATAAAGCAAGATAGAATACAGCTTTCATCATCTCAAGTGTTTGAAAGCCCAGCCCATGCCAGGACAGAATGACTGGTGTTTGCCTCTAACCATTCCAGTCATCCTGTTTTTGAGGATTGCAGTGATAAACAATTCCCTGAAGTATACTGTAATTCTGCAGCACTGATGAGCCCAATATCAATGCCTGTGTTAAGGGCAAGTTCAAAGACTCTTCAGTGTTTGCTTGATAAGCTTCTCAGAGAGGTCATTAACTAGGACAGTTCGTGCACTGCACTCTTCATGCAAATTTTCTGGGGTTTTTTTCTCGGTTTTGTTTTGGTTTTTTTTTAAAAATATTTTTATCATCAAGATCCCATTTTAGGGAACCTTCCCCAACTGCCTAGGAACATGTAAAGGGAAAGGCACACATGTAGCTCCAGTTGACACACACATACAATAGTCTGTGAGCCTAAAGCATGTTTTTGGTTAACGACTCTTACCACACATGAGAACTGGAAGGGTTTTAACTGGGTGAAGCATAAAGCTCCTACAGGAATGAAGACAAGACAGGAATGGAGTGGAAAATATTTGCAAGTCTTAGATCCAGTAAGAAAGTTATTATAGGAGATGCTTAGTGTAGCTCCTGATGATTCTCCTCTCCAGTACTTGAGCTTTAAGAGTAAACAAAGCCAACCAGATGAGAACCGTGGTGGTACCTCACCCTCCAGAGCTAACTGCTGCTGCTTGAATCTCTAAAATCACCAATGGTGTGGTGTTGTCACCCTGGCCCTGCACATGGCAGGTAGTGGAGGTGACCAGGCTCAGCCCCACAGACACAGTGCTGCACAAAGCGTCCATCAGGACAGATCTGGCTTGGGATAACTGTTCCTCAGCCAACTCCTTCCAACAAGCCATGTACAGAGCCTGAAAAAGTTCCAGAAGAGCCCCTCACTGACACAGGAATGCTGTTCTACCACTCCAGCATTTTTCAGTTAATGGAGGAACAGGACTGAAGAAATTGCTGCTGTCAGTGTGCCATTCCCAAAAAGCTGCTGCAGTAAAAAATTTCAGCTGCATCCGTGCAAGGTCTCTGCTGGTCAGACAACACAAATCCCCCTAACCAAGAGCAAGACAGGCCTGCTCAAGTCCATCAAAGTTCCACAGGCCTGAATTAATGGCAGCTTTGCAGGGCATCAGCTGCTGCCTAATGCAGGGCCCAGAGGCTCCAGCAAAGATATTTAAGCAGCTCTAAGACCCAGAAGCAACCAGAGTTGCCTGAGGCCATCACAAGCATCAGACACAGACTACTCATCATGAGAAGTCTCAGCGAGTCCCTGGCTGTCTCTGAAGGATTGTTGCTGGCTGTTCTCCAGCCCTGTGGAACAGAGACAGGAGCACAATCCAGAGGTGCCATGAGTCAGAACCACCAGGAGAAACAGCTACCTGAGCAGGTGCTCTAAACAGGAAAGACAAAAGTTAAAACCCGAAAATTTTCACAGCCAGCTTTCCAGTTTTATAGCAGAAACTAATTCAAGCAGGGGAACAAGTCCCCTGACCAAACCAGCAGGATAGCATCAATGAAGAAACACGGCTGGCAGGCATCTCCCTCTCCACAGCAGTGGAGGGGCAAGAGGGGTGATGGCAGTGGAAGTACCCAAGATGGCTCTGAAGGGCCCTATCAGCACCCGTGTCTTGCCATAGAAATTTCAGCTTTAGGAGTCCTGCCAGGACACACACAGAGCTCTGGCCCCAGAGGAAAGACCAAGTATAAATCTCTTTGTTTTTTCTTTTGTTCGTCAACAGCTTCTTCTGGACTGCACACTCCTTCCCCAAGTATAACTGCTGAGTAACCAGAGAGAGCAAATCGGATCTCACACACAAATACTTTTCACCTCAGAAGATCCCACTTGGGCAATGTCAGCAAGTGCCAAGGTTTGGCATGAAACTTTACCCTCCTAGCACTCGTATTTGTAGCCCGGGTGATATGTGGGGAGAAGAAATATACAGATATGTACATATGGGGGATGAAATTCTTTACTCTGAGGGTGGAGAGGCACTGGCACAGGTTGCTAAGAGAAGTTGTGAATGTCTCAATCCCGAAAGTGTTTGAGGCCAGGCTGGAGGGGCCCCTGAGCAACATGGTCTAGTAGAAAGTGTCCCTGCCCCTGGAAGCCTTTAACTTCTGGTAAGTATCATCATCTTCTCCATGCATAGCCTCTTTGTTGTTTTGTTGTTTGGTTTGTTTGTTTGTTTTTAATTTAAACTGATCTTTGCAGTGCCAACTCCACTTAAAAAAAACTTGCACAAGTGTATAAATGATGGATAAAAAGCTATTTTAAAAAACCTACAGCTACTCTGGTCAATCTGTTTAGCTTAGCTGATGAGTAAGTATTCTAGAAGTTTAGGTTTACGTAGATAGTCATTGTCAATATAAAAGACAGTGATGTCAGCCTCTCTCATTTATTCCAATATCCCCAGTCCTGTGAGCCTCAGATGTTCCCTTACAGGAAGAGAAATAAAAACAAAGAGGTGAAAGGAGAGGAAGGGAAAACCATCCTGACACACAGTCTCTAGACTTCCCAACAGATGCTCCTCAGAGAGAGTATGACCAAGCCTGAATACTGGAACAGCCAAGCATTTATATATATATATTTATTTATAATTAGGATTACGGAATATTCTGAGTTGGAAGGGACCCACAAGGATCTTCAAGCCCAGCTCTTAAGTGAATGGCCCATAGAGGGATCAAGCCCATGACCTTGGCATTATTAACACCAGGCACTGACCAGATGAGCTATAGAACCTTACCAGACATCAGAAAATATGGATCCAAAGGAGCAAGACATCTACCCAGGAAGGCAGTATTTTGACCATCCTTGAAGCTGTGGAATATTTTTAAATGCACAAAATTTCCACTGTATGTATATTTTGAAGTTGCAAAATGTAATACTACAGTTGTCATTTCTAAAGCTGTATCAACAACAATGAATGCTTAACAATTTGAAAAAAAAAAAAATAGCCAAAATGGAAACACAGCAAATCAGCTTCCCCGGATTTTACTGCTGGGCGGATGAAAAGGATTGAGAGGGGACATGCTGTTGGTTTTTATTTTTTCTCCCTGGCCTTTCAGCTAATGCTATAAAAGAAGCATTTTTTGAAATCTCCATGACTCTTACACAATAGGGAAGAAAAAGAGCACCACCAAATCAATCACCCTCCAGCCAATACCACTGCAGAATGAAATCCATTCAGAGATCTCCTAGAAGCAGAACAACACTTCTGAGTTGCAGCAAATCAAATCTGGCGATAAAGGGGCTACTCTCGCTTCCTCCCTCCGTGACAAACAGAGGCACAGGTTATCTGCTCCAGCATAGTCAGAGCAGCTGGAATTAAGCAAGTCAGTTTTTATTATCAGTCCACCTTCCCAAGAAGCCACTTTATACGACTGCCTGTACAGGTGCTTCTATCCATTTGTCTATCTTGCAAAATAACTTCCAGTTTTCCAGGGCAATCTCAATGAGGTTGTGACAGAACAGTAGCAATTATAAAAATACTGATCAAGTCCTGTACATGTATGCATGGAAGGGCAGAGGAAAGATAACGTTCCTGCAGAGGGAAATTTCCTATGTTAATTTATTGGACTTAGGAAGATTCACACATTTAGGACAAAACTATAGGAAATCAGATTTCATAACTTCTACTCATTATGGCACTACTCCTTTTCCTACAGTTGTGAGATACTGAAAGATTACAGAACCTCAGGCAAACAGAAAGATGCATTTTGCAGTGTATCAGCACTGCCTTATTTATATAAAATACCAATTTTGGAATATAAAAGTAACTGGGGTGACAGTAATTTAACAAATCTGCAATGAAAACACATACACCTGATGAAATTAGAGAAGGATCCAACAACAAAATCTCTACTTGGATTTTATGCCTCCCAGTGACTCTATGTATGTTTTTATCAGGGATTTGGCTCAGAACAATCTTTTCTGTACATATAGGATATCAGAGGGAATGATTGTGGAATATACATCAAAATAATGACAGTAATCACCTCTCTGGCAGGTGTCACTTTTCACTTACCAACATGTTGCCTTAAACCTGTCCAAATTTTTATTCTGAGTGAAGATTTTGGTGTGTAAAATTAGATCTTTAGCCTCTAAGTTAATACTATTTTACTGGGTCTCTGAATATATTGTAAGTAAGAGAAAACAAGCAGAAGCAAATGCATTTTTAGTTTGCATTTCAATAAAAGAATCACATCTCTCAACAAGATTGTGAGTATTGGGCTCCAAATTATTACAGAAGGTCACATTTCTTTTTATTCCCTCTGCAGGTTACTGGGTGAAGAAAATATATTTGATTTTTGTATTCTGACAATAATTGTATTTTGTCTGCTGGAAAAAACCCAACGTCTTTTAGCTAAAGACAAGGTTATCTAACCATCCTTTATTTGGGGCAATCAGCCATCACAAAACAATTCCTGGGAGTAAACACCACAGTTAGACACATGCAAACAAAAACTAGCATTATAAATGATAGCACCACACATGAAAGAAAAAGAAATCAAAGGCATTACTACATGAAGCAAATCTGTATTATGCCTCCCACTGAGTTGTAATATTTTCCCTGTACTCTGCTTTGGGGGGTTGGTGTTTGTTTGTATGTTTTTCTTGTTTGGGTTTGGTTTTTTCTCTTAAGCAAAACCACATGTACCAGCAGGGTAAATCAGGTAAAACCATTTCTTTTTTTTATTTTAAGTTTTGGAAATGGCATAGAGGTTTGTGTCTACCTCTCTTCCAGCATGCCACTGTAATAAGTCTCTCAACAAAGAGATCAAGAAGACTTAATAGAATTTAATATAAAAAGAACCCGACACAACAAAAACCAGTGCCACACACATTTTAAGATTTTGTCAAATGGTTTAAATTCTGGAAAACACCCAACCAAACAACCAAACAGTGCCAGTCACATAAAATCTAGTATAACTTTCTTGTTAATTTGTGACAAGGTTGCCTTTATGCAAACAGTCAATTAAAGCCTTAGGCTTTGGGAATGGGCATTAATCTGCTACAGGCAATGAAGCAATGCTGATCTGCACCAGTATTTGATTTGGCCAGATATTTGGAAGGGGCAATTACTACCTCAAAACAAGAGGTCCCCTTGCTGAAAGGAAGGGATCCTCTTGAAAAGTTACTAGCTGAGCAGCACGTCATTTCTAAGTTTTATGCATGAATCAGCCTCAGGGAAGATTCACAAATATAGCCTTAATTAAATGCTCTTCCATTATTCCACCAACCTAAAAACATAAAGAGAGGAATTAATTACATAGGGACAGACCTTGGATCCATTAGTTGTAAGGGATGTCCTATGTATCAAAGATTTGATACAATACATAAAATAGCATTAATATCATTAAAGCTTAGAGACATTTCAGCTACTGGTAAAAGTTAAAAAAACACAATAAAAATTGCATTCCCTGAGAAATGTAAATGGATTTGCTTTCTGAAAGACTGGTGTGAGCCTACACGTAATCAATCAGCTCAGTTGCTACAGCTGCACTGTCAGAAGTGTGAGGGCAGATTTACTGCAGAAAGGCACCGAGAAAAAGCTGTGACAATGACACGAAGACACACCAGAAGCCCCTTTCCCCACGTATGGTCTCCATCAATTAAAACCATAATTCACCAACAACACCAATAACAAAGTGACACTCCTGAAAATGCAGCAGGGAAGTGGAACACAAAGGGGGTGCTGTAAAACAGCAGCCAGGCATAGCAGCCCCATAAAAGCTACCGAGTACCAGGGACTGCACTGCTGTAATTCACTTGTCCCCCCCTTTCTCTTTATACTGTCTTTATATATTGGTGTAAGCTATAAATCCATCATAGATGGGAGAAATGTGGGTTTCTGGGTATGGGATAATCTATTTTATTGTATGTTCTTATGTTCTCCAGTTTCTTCTTCCCACATCTGTTGGTTTTTTGGCTCTGTGTGTACAACAGCTGCATATTTGGGGAGACCAATTTCAAACAAAGGAGAAGTATTCCTTACTTCTCTTATAAATTACTCTTCAGATGGCATATAACTCCAGAAGTTCAGATAATTAGGCCACAATATCAGTTATTTTTTTCACAACAAAACAAATCAGCATTATTTCCCTAGTGATATCCCCCCTATACCTAGAAAACCAACTAGATAAGTGCACTTAGAAATCCAATTGTTTATATCTACTTATGCCCCATGAATTAGTGTCCAGCCTTTTACACAGCTCATTTCATGCCGTATCATTACCACTTTCTGGACTGGAAAGAACCTGAACAAACAATAGGAATTATGGTCATAAAACAAAAGGAATGGAAATATGCTGTGGTCCATAGAGAAGATGGCAGGATCCACGTTCCTTCCCTGAAGAAGGATAAAGATATTGACCCCAGAGCAATTTCAGCCAGCATGATGCTGTTGCTTCTCAAAAGGCAATTCTCAAGCACAGAGAGTGAACATGACAGGAGCACGTCACCATCAGCACAGAAGAGCTGATGGAGCATCAGCTCCTCTGAATCCCAAGCCTGTGTATTCCTCATTTGCTAAACCCTGAAGTCTTCATTCAAGCCACGTTACTGCTCAGCTTAAAAGGAGTTACTATCAAGGAGATACACAGCAAGGTTTTTAATGACAAAGCAGAATATGGAAACACTACATCTGCCATTCATTAATAATTCTGTAATAGAAACCAAATAATATATAGTTCACATTTCCTTGCTGAACCATTTCATATTTATACAACAAAGTGAAGACACTGTGAAAATGTTACACAAAAAGTTTCTCCTGTTCATTAGATGTATGTGAGACAGTTAAGAATGTACAAAGAATTTGAAATTAAAACCAGTAAATGTGCAAAATGTTATGGATTCCATTAGTTTAGCACCCTTTTCAAAATCTTTCATAAAAATCACAATGCAGCTTCACACCCAATTCATTAATTGTCCCTCTTTTGTAAACACCAGGCAGCCTGCAGGCCTTCTGTTTGTTTGTTTGTTCTTAATTCAGAGATGAATGGGGCATCTGAGGTGGTTGAATAACAGCCCTGCGCACAAACTAATTTTTCCAGTTTATATGGTTTCACTGTTTATTTTTTTTTGAGGGGATGAAGGGTGTTCTTTGAGTTTACATGTAATAAAACATGGCCAGTGCTCATGAGACAAGTACAGCCAAATATTTGGTTTTAGACAGTACTGGCCAGACTATTTTCTGCATAAAGTGACTCCTGCACATGGTAGGAGCACAGCAGCAGTACAGTATGACTGCACGTCTGATATGCAGATTTTCAAACATTAGAAAGCCATGTACAACGAGTATCAGGTGAAACCTCACAATCTGTCTGAAGAAGAAAATTGTAGGCAGCCCCATATGTGTGTGCTCAGCCCAGTGCTTTTCCAATCCTGCTGTTACTTGGAGGAGACCATGCTTTACCCCAAACCCGTGCAAGGCAACGTGGGTGGTCCCTAACTTCCCAAGATGCTAAAAGCTGCTTGCAAGCAGGTCTGCTGGCTCCATTCAAACAAACAAACAAACAAACAAACAAACAAACAAACAAACAAACCCCAAATAGTCCATATCTTCTGCTACCATCAAAACAGATCTTAACTAATGCCAAATAACCAATGGCCTTTGCATTGCACAAATCCCCAAAAGCAACTACAAAAGCAACAGAAAGAAAGAAAGAAAGAAAGAAAAAGAAAGAAAGAAAGAAAGAAAGAAAGAAAGAAAGAAAGAAAGAAAGAAAGAAAGAAAGAAAGAAAGAAAGAAAGAAAGAAAGAAAGAAAGAAAGAAAGAAAGAAAGAAAGAAAGAAAGAAAGAAAGAAAGAAAGAAAGAAAGAAAGAAAGAAAGAAAGAAAGAAAGAAAGAAAGAAAGAAAGAAAGAAAGAAAGAAAGAAAGAAAGAAAGAAAGAAAGAAAGAAAGAAAGAAAGAAAGAAAGAAAGAAAGAAAGAAAGAAAGAAAGAAAGAAAGAAAGAAAGAAAGAAAGAAAGAAAGAAAGAAAGAAAGAAAGAAAGAAAGAAAGAAAGAAAGAAAGAAAGAAAGAAAGAAAGAAAGAAAGAAAGAAAGAAAGAAAGAAAGAAAGAAAGAAAGAAAGAAAGAAAGAAAGAAAGAAAGAAAGAAAGAAAGAAAGAAAGAAAGAAAGAAAGAAAGAAAGAAAGAAAGAAAGAAAGAAAGAAAGAAAGAAAGAAAGAAAGAAAGAAAGAAAGAAAGAAAGAAAGAAAGAAAGAAAGAAAGAAAGAAAGAAAGAAAGAAAGAAAGAAAGAAAGAAAGAAAGAAAGAAAGAAAGAAAGAAAGAAAGAAAGAAAGAAAGAAAGAAAGAAAGAAAAGAAAGAAAGAGAAGCCAACCCCAAAACTTTCTTGGCAATGGCACTGCTGATGGGCTGGAAAGCAGAAAAGTTGAGAGATTTCTGCTCTGCCATTTGCCTAACCCTCATTCCCTCTCACCAGCCGATGGCTTTGCCTTTCAGCATGCATAGTACAACCCTTTGCAGCTGCTCCAAGAGGAACTTCCCTCCTTGAACAGTGCACACCAACAGTAGCTGGGAGTTCTGGGAAGCAGCAGCTGCGGGATCAGCGCTGGCAGGCTGAGCTGAAATGCTGAGGCATCTCTCATCACAACTACACAGAGCCAGATTCCAGGGCTGTTAATCAAGCACAAGTCAATGGGAGCTTTGCCCAATTAAGTAACGGAGTTTGGCTCATTCCAGCAGAGGATTACACCACAACAGCAGAAGCCCTTCAGTACCCAACACTGAGGTCAACACCCTTCTTTCTTTTACTGGCTAACTCCCTTCCTTTATCTTCTTCTCTGCTAGTCCTGAATAAGAGGATTTAAAGGCAAACTCTGAAGTGATGCTGAGAAAAGCAGGGATGCAGTCCAAAGGAACATGGGGCATTTGGTTGTTAGTGCTCTTTATCTCAGTTTTACTACCTGCCCCACTTGCATCATGAAGATCCCTCTTCTCCTCCTCTCCCCAAACAATTAGAAAACAACAGCATTTATGTCCACGCTGAAGCCTAACCCCAGTATATTCAGGTATACTCCAAACCCCTGTGTAGCCTCCCAGTCACATGCAGCTTGGATCAGTTTGTGTTTCCCTCCTGAGATCCTTATCTTTCCCTCCAAGGAGGCTCTCACTAAGGTTGCCTGACCTGCTGAAGCCTGATGTGTCTGCTCGTGCTACAATCCAATCTCTGGCTTTTTGCAGGATACAGAACCTCAGGTAAGGGAGGAGAAAATTTACTTATCCAAGAAATGAAAATATTAACACAAAATTAAAAAAAAAAAAGTCTATGTATCCAATTGAGTGGCTGAAGTGTTCAGACAGCATCCCAAGCTGCTGAGAACAGAACATCATGAGAAAAGATCCTAGTCAGGAAAGCACATACTGCAGAAAGAAGTGCCATGCCATATTTGCTCTAATCCCACATCACCCTGTTGGGTCTTTCATTATTAGAAAGACTACTTTCTCTCGAGAACCTGAAGATTTGATCTTACACGACAAGACACAAGGGCACAGCAAAATTGGAACTGGTTCAGCGAGAAAGTTAGTACTTCTCACCAAAATAATTTCTTTGTTGAATGACTACCAGTAGTCACTGAGAAGCTAAGACCCACAAACCTTTATGGACAACTTTATTTTGCAGCAAAATTTATTTAAAACCAGCTTCCAATACCAGTTTTGCAATAATGCCTGATTGCGGTATTTTCATGCTCTATTATCAAGAGAAAATGTTTCTTGTCCCCTCTCCCCCTAAATAAGAAGGCTGAATAACCAGATATACATTTAAATCTATTTTCTATTTACATTGATTTTCAGAAATGAGTGCCACGATGATTTACATGTACACATTGCCTGTGGTCCTGCTGAAACCAGTGAGATTAGTCTCAGAGTAGAGAATGAAGTGTGTGCATAAATCTTTTCAGGATCTCAGCCAAAGAGTTTGCTGTTTTATTGGGAAACAATAAAGGGACGCGGGCTTGTGGTGACTCCATGAGCCAAACCCTGTCCTCAGAAACACTTTCTTTTCATTTCTCCTTGGGGATGTGGGGTTCAAACGCCCAGCCATAGAAAGCCAGGCAGAGACAGGGAGGAGCCCTGATCCCCTCCACCTGCGAAGAGGAGAGCTGCAGCTCATGGAGAAGCTCCTCACCATGAGGACACAGCAGCACATCGGTGGGATTTAGGTGCTGTTTTGGCTGAACACTCCAGGGAAATGTAATCCTCTGTGGTATTCTTGGCGTTCCATGGCTCTCATTGCTATGGGAGTCACATAACAGGAGCGTACCTAGGTAGGCTTGAGAAGCACGTGCAACTTTTTACAAAGGATAATGGATAGCCTACATTATTCATAACATAACTGATTTCAATTGCATTATGCTTTACTTTCCAGAGTTTCAAACAAGGACATCCTAATAGGACTGTACAGGTATATTTCTTCTAAAATTCATGCTCTACACTAGAATTAAATGTCTTCCACCAAAATTGTTATTAAAATTAGCACTACACATCCTTCAATTGGGGCCTAAAATGTCATGGTTAAAATATTGTCTATAACGCTTACATCTTCTGTTTCTCTAACAGAAACACAGAGAATAATAGAAAATTTTAAATTAATGACAAGGACAAAAATATTTCTCAAAAAACCAGAAGCAATACAGGTCTAAAAGCTCTTGTAATGTAATGTTTGATGGTTGCTAAATGAAATAAAATAAAATAAATGAAATAAAAATATGCATCTGAATTACCCCAAATCATCTGTGAAACAGTAAAGTGGAAGGGAAAAAAGCCCAAAACAAATTCAACAACAGAATTGCCAGGGCAATGGAGAATGGCTGAGAAAGAATACAAATTTATTCTCTCCCTTCAAATTCATAACCATGTTTTTCTTCCCCAGAGATATTCTTCATGTGTAATGCCTTCACAACATTTCCTTTAGAAAAAGAAAACCTTGCATGTAAACACACTTGCATTTGTCACTGTCTACACTGGGACATGGCTAATTCAGTAAATCTGTTCTAGAGGCTGTCATCGAGAATCCACAGAGAAGAAAACACTGATTTTCATCTTGAAACAAAACATGATATGACCTTTTGTCCCTTCTATTGAAAGAAAGCTCACCACAACTCACCTCAAACCCCAAACCAAACAACCCACCATGGTAATTGCAGACCCCCACATAAAGAGAAAGCAGTGCTGAATTAAAGTCTTCATTCTGGACCCCCACAATCTGTTCTCTTCCCAGTATTAGGATGGAATTTTCCTTGAATAGCAAAGCAGCAGGGAGTGTTATTACTAGGTATTATCACTCTCTCACACTGTATTTCAAGGACTACTGTTTTAAGACTACCAAGTTGTTGGTTTTTTCTTTCTTTACATTCACAAGACAGTATTAGATGTCGATTAAAACCAGTTCAATCAAATGGAAAGGGCTCATCAACATCAGCATCACAAAAACAGGCCCTAAGACCCTGTTCTGCAGTGCTGGAGAAGAAAAACAGACTCCTTTAAAATCATCCAAGCAAAAAAAAAAAAAAAAGGAGTAAAAATAGGTATTCATGAAATGTTATTGTCCAAGATAGAATAGTAGAGGCTGAGGAGAACAAACAATATAAATAGAGAACACATTTTTCCTTGCCTACTTCACAATAGCTAAGTTTCTTTAAAAAAAGAATAGGTAGAAAGATAAGACATGCATGCCTGATACTGAAGAAAAGACTGTTTGTACCCAGCACACTGGATAAATTGTTCTAGAACAGTTCAGCCATGTCAAGAAATGATCCTTTCAGGCTGCCAAGGTCAGGCAGACCCATAGGCAGTGTTAGTCAAAAAGGTCATCACACTCACATATTTAAAATAAATTCACCTGTTTTCTCCTAGAACTTCACACACTTAGTATAGACCAGTCAGGTAGGAGATTTTAGGTGTGGTATGGTGTGGTTGGCATGTGTTTTAATGATGAATCAAGAGCTGCAGGCAATATTTGGCCCAGTCTTAAGACTATCACAATATCCTGAGCTGCAGCTCCCAGTTACAGGTAGAAGCAGGAGGGTGACAGATATACCAACAAAGGGGAGGCCTGACCCCTAAGCTCCTAATTCTTGGTTCGAATTTCACTTCACTCCTGGTGTTCAAGACAACATTTGTTTTAATCTCAACATGATCTCTGGAAGAGACCCTAAACATAGCAAGGAAAAATTCACATAAGCCTCTTCCCATGGAAATTCATTATACAGGTGCATCCTAGGAACAGTTTACTTGAACAGGAAAAACAACAACAATGCATTAAGATGTAAATTAAATGCATGATTGTAGTTAGTCTTCCACTCAAGCAATTCCCATTGTTATTTTGACTTACTGATCATCAGAGAAATGCTGGAAAGCAGAAGCTTTTAAACATCTGCTAATCGATTATATTATTTCTCTAATTCCATTGTTTTGTTTAAAAATACTGATTTTGGGGGAAGTTTATAGCTAAAATTACCCGATCCTTGTGTTGAAATGGGGATGTAGCTCGTTGTGGCAAAAATTAGATAAATAATTTTGTGAACCTCACCTGTGTGCATGAAGAGTTAATAAACAAACAAATAAAAAGGAACAGTTGAAACATCCAGTGGGAGTTACTTCACAGATTCACCTTCTTTCCGAATTTATAAGCTGCTCTTTTGAGACAGTTGTCTTTCAGAGTGTATAGGGAAGAGCAGGCTCAGCTGGAATGAAAGAAATAACATTCAGCTATACCATGATCCCCAATTTTATTTCACAACTGCTCTGGCAAAGAGTCCCAATTCTCACAGAACTGTTGCTTGCAGACAGTAAGGTTTCTGTTCCTGACGTTGCCCTGTTTTCCTAAAGGACACCTACGTGTGATTATGCCCACACTTCCATTGCATACACTAACCAGGCAGGATCCCTGTCCAGAGCAGAGGAAAGCTCAAGGCAGGCAGTGGAAACCATTTTAAACAAGCTGTAGCTTTGTCCCATGATGTATAGTCAACAGATATGCATCATTGCTAATTGGCTGTCCAGTCTCATCTGTCCACAGTTGAAAGATAAAAGTGTAAAAAACTAAAAAAAACCAACTTCTCTAGATTTTAAGGCCAGAAGAGGCTAAAGTTCAATTCATTTTCATGTGGGTTTTTTCCAGTGTTTTCAGAACCTGAATACTGAGCAGATTTCTCCAGAACCCTTTTAAGAAACTTCCTATAGAAGCTTCTTCCCCCAATGAACTGATTGAAACACTACTCACACACAAAAAAATAAATAAAATGAATAAATAAATAAAGCACTCTGGATATGACAGATCTCTTTTCTGTTCCACAGTTTGCCAGCAGTTAATGACATTACAATGGCTTAGGTGAGAGGGTAACAGCATATCCAGTACCCAGTAGAGACAAAGAGAATAAAGAGGGAGGGAAAAGAGTCTTTTCTTCCATGAACAAAAATGATGACACAAATCAAAGTGAAACAAAATCAAAATGTGCTAGGAACCTGTAACAGTTGCCAAAATTGCAGAATCCAGGTATTCCTGTGCTGAATCCAGGATTTCTGACTTTCCAGATTTTCTATTAACTGCACCTGCCAATGATTACTCATTGAGAAAATTTTGTATTCATACTAGAACTGAAGTGATTGTACTGTGCACTTACTGTCCTGCCTCAAGGGTGATCTGGTAGAGTTCAAGGCTTGAACAAGCAGTGCTGAGACTCGCTCTACCTTTCCCAGACATAGGCTGGAAGCACCTTCCTGTGCTGCTGGAGCACAAGGATGCAGAGGGTGCTGAACATCCCGCACTTGTGTTCCTCTGCTGCGTGCACACAGCTCTTGTTTGCTCTGAACAATTAATTCTGGCTTACAGCTGGAAAGCCAGCCCAGGCCACTTTCTGCTCCCAAGCCAGGACACCCAGCTCTCTGCACCACTGAGCTGCAGCAGCCAGCACAGGTGGTGTCCCATTTCAGAGGTCCTGTCAGTGCTACCCTTCCCACCTTCTGTCCTCCCAACATCTGTGGGCACACAGCTGTGAGCAGCCCTCACTGAGCATGCACTAAGGCAGGAAAAGCAAAAGAGGTCTTTTTTAGCCTGTGAATAGCTGGAGAAACTGAGATGAGGCTGAGTGGCACAGCCCAGGATCCAGTGTCCAGCTGCCTGTACCAACAGGGCAGTGATGGAGGAGATGGAGCCATGCTCTCCCATGAGTGTCTGTCAGGATGAGACACTACAGCTGAAAGCTGAGACAAGGGAGTCAGGCTGGATAGAAAGAGCAATTTGTTGTCCATGAGGGCAGGGAGGCAGTGGAAGAAATCATCCAGATGGGCTGTGTAGGCTGTCTTGCTGGAGTCTTCCAAGGGCTGCCTGGACAAAGGCTTGAGTAACATGGTCTGGTCTCACAGGTGACCCTGCTTTGAGCTGGAGCTTGGACAACAGACCTCTTGATATCCATTCCTACCTAATGCCTGTATGGCCCTTTTGACAGAAGTGAATTCAAGACTTTGGTTTACATAAAGACCTGCCTTCTCTCTGCTGCATCAGAGATGTGATTTCAGGACAAAGCAGATATTTTTTTCTTCAAAGTACTCCCACCCCCACGTGCTTTGTAAAGGTGAAGGTGCTGGTGCTGCGGTCCCTTGTGTGGGAGCAGATGAGGAGCTTTAAGAAGACCAGGTCATGCCATTTTGAAACATGGGGAAGCTCTGGCTGCTGCCATATGCACGGTGACCTCGCCGTAGCTCAGTGCAAGATCTTCTTGGCATTGTCAGGCAGTCATGCCATTCATTGCTGACAAAACAGAACCTAGACCTGTTACAGGCAAAAGCCTTAGAGGCTTTCAGTTTCATTTGTTTAATTGTTTAATAGCAGGATTCTCAGAAAACACTTACCTCGTAACACAATAAAAATGCATTTTTAAGGCACCTCTGAGATACAATGTTCAAAAATGGCCTCCACACAAAATGTACTTGCAGATGCCTACACACTATTTCAATTAAAATGTAAACAGACATAAAAAATATTTAAACAGGAAATACAGTGTATTTTTGAACAGCTCATAATTTAAGATCAAAAAACTGAGAGTGACTGTAGGGCTCACAGCCTCATAGCTCACATTGTCCAAAGGATGTCCAAGGATGGCGAAGGGTCAGGAGGGGAAGCCGTATGAGGAGCAGCTGAGGGCACTTGGTCTGTTCAGCCTGGAGGAGCCTGAGGGGAGACCTCATTGCAGTCTTCAACATGAGGGGAAGAGGAAGGGTGGGCACTGATTTCTTCTCTCTGTGACCAATGACAGGAGGGAATGGCCCAAGGCTGTGTCAGGGGAGGTTTAGGTTGGATATCAGGAAAAGGTTCTTCCCCCAGAGGGTGGTTGGGCACTGGAACTGGGTCCTCAAGGAAGTGGTCACAGTACCAAGCTGGCAGAGTTCAAGAAGCTTTTGGACAATGCTCTCAGGCAAATGGGGGGATTCTTGGGGATGGTCCTGTGCAGGGCCCAGAGCTGAGCTTTGTGATCCTGATGGGTCCCTTCCAACTCAGCATATTCCGTGATTCTATGAAGAGAATATACTCTGAAAGGGTGAGGGGGAAGGTGTCCCTTACAAGCACACAACATAATCACCAGGTATCTTCAGGGGACACATCAGTCACGTTTCAAAAACCAAATGAAGCTCCCCAGAGCACCCATCCTCAAGGACAGCTGCAGGTGGGTGAGCTGCCCACCAACACACTCCCAAGTGGGTGCTCAAAGCACCTCCCAGCCAACCTTCCCTGGGATTAGGGGGCTCTGGGGTGCAGCTGCTCTGCCTCCGTGGCTGTAGGGGGTGAGTGCTAGAGGCTGGCAGGCACTGCCTGTCTGGTACCCCCATGCTGGCTCTGTAAATCTCCATCAGACAAACCCCAGGCATGCACCTGGGGATCACACAGGGCAGCACAGCCATGGAACAGACCTGGGTGTAACACGTAAGGGAGCCTAATACCTTTAAGGCTGAGAAAATTACCACTCATTATGCTAAGTAATGCCTTATATCAGCATGTAAATAACTTTTCTTTGTAAGCAATCACCAAAGCATTCTCAGCAGAAAATTAATATATCTGATTTGTTTGTGTATTCACCTAATTTAGGGCAGCAAGATTTTTAAACTGAAACTAGATATGAAAGCATGACACCAAAATTTTTCTGAGCTACGTGTACAGATCCATTTATATGTATACTTATACAGACATACACACACACAATTACATGTTCTGTCTCTGTGATAAGCTGAATCAGATAAGATGTTAAATATACAGTCCTGTGCTGTATGTTACAAGAGATTTCACTCATCTTCCTATTTCTGACAGCCATAATTTTGGTGGGAAATTAAAAGTTAATTTTGGTTTTTTTGTCCTTTTGTCTTTTTCCTTATCAGCAGTGCCTCCAAGGCATACTAAAGTGTTCTGAAAGTGACCTTCATTTTACTCATATCGTCCTGGCACAAGTGATTTAGCCTCCATACTTGTAGGAGTAAACATAAGAAACACCCACCAGCTGACAAATATTTCATCAGAATTCAGCCACACAATTGTTCCTGAGCATGGAGGGGAGGGTGTGTTAGATGATGACTTCATTTAGCAAGGCATCATCATTTAAGTTCACCACCAGTATATGGATGCTGCCATTACCTTTTGCATTTTCAAGCTATATCTTCTTGTCTTCCTTAAAGGGTTGCTCTGTTTTGTGGCCCCTTCCATGTGCAGCTGCCATGCACTGGTGTTGCTGTGATTTCCAAGATGGATTTTGTAACCAAACTTTAACTAAACCTGACTAGAACAAGGATTTTCCCATTTCTCAAAACTACTCCCACAGGAAGCAAGCAAGCAAATTTTGAATGCTTAAACATACAGAAGCTAGACAAATAATGTAGGGAAGAGGACAGCCATGCATCCAGCTCAGCTGGGGCTTGTATTTTCCAGGACAGTAGTGGCACCACTGCTCACAATGGCCAAAAACTCTGGGCCAGTAAATCCAGTGGGGAAATCCATACACTCACAGCTACTCTCACACAGAAGTCCTTTGCTGGACTGCAGTCTGGAGAGCAGTTGAAACAGCTTTCAATAAATTAATTACTTGTAACTTGCACTTGTGAGGTAGTGCTGGTAGCTTAATAGTTACAGTACAAATGTGAAAAGCAACAGAGATGGGAAGAAAATTGATGGAGATAAGGGCTTTAGTCATTGACCAGGGAAAAAAAGCTTAAGCAAAGAAAAGAAAAATCTGGCATGTAGCAATAAACTGAGTCAAATGGGCTCTTGAAGACAGAGGACAACTTTTTCTGAAAGAATTTAATACTCAAAGCATCAGAGAATATGTTCTGGGTTTTACAAAACAGAAGTCACAGGATTATTAAGAAAGGTGATTTCAGCAGTACCATATCACATAGACCAACTCTAGAAAACCATGTGAAAAAGTGAAAGACTATTGTAGCAGACACAGTAAAGGCCATGAGGTTACAGACACAGAAGGAAGAACACATGCACTGGAGATGCTTTATGAGTGCTTTTAGTATAGTGCAGAAAAAATAGAGTGTATATAAAAAATAATGAAAACCACCTCAGAGACACTGCATTCAAGAGAAGTTTAAGACAGCACTCAACCAGCAACCAAATGAAAACTCAGCTTTGACTGCAGATGACACCCCCACAAACAATTTGTCCTTTTAAGGTAAGGGCATGCACACCCCCACACTCCTGGGCAGAGAGCTCCTGCAGCACTCATCTGCACCAAAATTACTGGATTTTGGAAAGAACTTCATCATGCCCACAGGAGAATGGGCAATAGATGGTTCTTCCTTTTGGCTTGGTGACTTAGTGTGCTGCTCACAGCTGCCCGTGATGTGCCACATCTCTGTGCGTTACCTCCTCTGCTGACTCCACAGCAGACAAGAACTAACCCAGCTGGAAGTGCCTGTTCACTCCTGCCTTAGCAAGAGTGCCCCAGATGACTCCCTGGACACAGAGTCAAAGCAAGAAGCTTACAGAATTGACCCACTGCTTGTTTAAGTCTGTCTCCTCTTTGCTAAGAGGATCTCCCATCTTCTGCTGAAAGCTTTGATAGAGGGTGCAGAGTTCACGTCTCTTTCAAAAATACCTCGTCATGTAGCACCTTTCTATCACACACAGTGGGAAAGAAAGTCATGCAGGTTCATGTGAACCTCTCTTTCTGACTCACATTTACCCACTGCCAGGCCTTTGCATGCTGTTGTGGATCTTGAAAAGCTATTCTCATTTCCACATCAGATCTATGTTTTTACTCAACACCGGCAGAAAAATAGGTCACAGAAAAATGACCTGGATACTCAACCACTTGAAGGAAATTTCTCACTGAATTTTAGGGGAGGAAGAAAAATTAGGCACTGGCTGTTTAAAATAAAATAAAAATTAAAGAAATCTTCCAAACAGCAGGAGCTATCAGTGACCCATTACAACAAAACTGATACAAGAAGAATCAGGTGACTTGGATTTACACTCAGTTTAGCACACTTTGAATGCAGATCTACCATGCAAGGGAGACCTTTTCATTGCAAAAAGCAGTGACAGTTTTATGATTCGACAATATTACATGTACGGTTTTTTCCTTTATTATCAAGGAAAAAAGATAAATATTAAGTTCACCTTGTGAAAAACATACTTCAAAGAGGTTAGACCTTCCAGAGGTGAGAATAGGATTCAAGACCTGGCCATGCAGATACAGCAGTTAGGAACATGAGTCAACTTCATGAACTTAAATGAGACTGCACAACAGCTTAAAGTATTTGAAGGACCTGAGGCTAAATCAGCTGATCCCTAGAAAACCCAAACTCTTTCGTTGCAAAGCCTCTTGTTACTATTTTGACATCAATATTTAGAAAGAAAGGAAAATGTCCTAGCAACAAAATCAGCAGGTATGTAGGTGCCATGTCAGAAAGCATAAGCACAAACTTCAATCCTGCTGCAAGGACCAGCGTATCAGAAAGCAAGGAAGACTTCAGCCTGTGGAAGTGATTTCCCAAATCAGGGCACAGAGTGTGCACACAAAGAGCCACTTTGAGTTTCAATACACAGCTGCTCTGGGAACACCTCTGTCCCTGTGTGTGCGCTCCCCATCAACACAGACAGCTCTCCTGCAGCAACAGGACCTGTCAGGAGAAGGGATCCAGCTGGTCTTTGGGGATTGTTTGTTTGTTTTTTAAACTCAAACCTAGTCTTGGCTTTGTGTACTTGAACCAGAATCCAATTTCTATTAATCCAGTTAGGGATCAAAACCAGACCCTGTAACTAATCTGTGTCATTTAACTTGTAGCTTTAGTTTTGAATATTATATTCCTCCAACAAATACTTGTTTGCAGAAATTGTTTAGCAAATCCTACTATGTAGCACATAAATCAAACTGAAGTGGAAGCAAAACTAATGAAGGACTAATAGCCAACAAATTAGTCACTGAGCTCTATGCAATGTCTTCCCTCCAACACAACAAAGTACTACATATGAATAATGGTGATGCTTCTTTCTGCTCTCCCTGGTTTGTCTGCTTTTAAGGGAGAGGTTTGGTTGATATATCATCATCTCACTAGTTAAAGTATCTTTAATTGCATTACATATACCCTTTATGTGTACATGTCTCTTAAATAGAACACATACAAACACACACTCTGTATTTTCACCTCCATTTTGAAGACATCATCAACAAATTTTTATTTTGTAAGCACTTAAATTTCTGAATGGTTTCTTCCTTTTTCTCTGACACCTGTCACATTCCTGAAGGGGTTCTGCTTTGTAAAGGGTTAATACAGCTGAAAAAGCTATAATTTCAAATATTTTGACATATATATAGCACTCAAATCCAACTTAATTGGATCCAAAAAAATCATATCGACTCCCTTAGGAATTACTTTTAAAAATTTAGATTTATATGTGAAAGAGCAGAATAAATTTTATTTAAGACCTCATCTAATACATTAAAAAAATAATAGCTAACTTTATTGAAAAACCATATTTACAGCCCATGTAATAGATTAAAATTTCTAACCATCTTTATTAATGCTTTTAGTCCTTCTACCCAGTTTTTCCTCTCTCTTCCATTTTCCTTCCATTTGCTTTACTCTTTGCATCTGTGCATCTTTTCCCTGTTGCTGAACTAATTCTGCATACCTCCATACATTAACTATTACCCTTCCTAAAAGCCTTCTCTTCTTACTTCCCTCTATCTTTTGAACTCTTTTCAGCCCTTTTTCCTTGGCTTTTCTTCTGCGACCTCTCCCAGGTTAGGGACCAGCCTGCACAGGATGCTCTTGCATGGGATGGACTCCTCTCGTAGCCCTGTGGCACCACAGGGCAAGTGGTCCTTGCAAGGGCCCTGGCCATGATGCCCCAGGCTGACTTTGGGTCAGGAGCACCAGCTGCACATGCTGGATTCCTTCTGCACATGGGCAGGGCAGGCGCCCTTCTGCTTGACCTGAACAAAGGGAGGAATGTTATGAGGGATCATGTTGTGCTCTATCCCAGCCCTGCAGACACAAGAGTTGAAGTCTCAGGCTCCAGTTTTAAGATTTATTCTTTCAGTCCTTTCCTTGCTCTAGCTCTGGTTTAATTTTCTCCTCACAGACCTGTTCTGCACCTCATGGATTGTCTCACAAAAAGGCACAAGCTTTAGAAGTAGCTTTAAGCTGCAGGCCCTCTGTTATTACATGACCTGCAGGAACACAGGGAGCATCCTTCCCTGGCCTCTTGGAGAGGGATTTGTCTGCCCCAGAGTCTGGCACACATTTCATACTTGAGAAGGATTTCAGAAGCTCGTGGGGCATGCTCAGAAAGAGGGACTGGGTGGTTGTGCCCATCTCAGCTCCTAGACCACAAACACCACCTGTGCTAAGACAGTGTCTCTGCTTTGAAGGGATACAGAGACACCCACAGTGGCACTTCCTGCTGAGCTGAATCCTTGTGGAGATGTGCTAGTTTTGCAAAATGTTGCCTGGAACTGGGCTAGGGAGGTAAACCCCTCAGCTTCAGGCTGACCAGAATCCAGGATGCTGTTCCTTATCTCCAGCCCTCCTAGTAAAAGCTCTCATACACTTGCAGGCATGGTGGTGTTTGTCACATTGGCTTTGTGGGCAAGAGCCTCCAGTGGCAGATCCCACACACATGAACAGAAGCTGGAGAGCACTAAGCCAGAGGACTGTCCTCATGCTCAGCCTCAGCAAAAGCCCTGCTAGTTTGTCTATTTATGGCATGTCCAAGTCACCCATCACCATGGCAGCTAAGCACAGAGGGGAAAACACTGCAGACTGGAGCAGATCAGACAGCAGCGCTTGTAAGACATAACCACAAGACTGTATGTCACATCCTCCCCTGGCTGCTGCCATGACCCATTTATGATTTCTACCTGAAAGCTGTACACTACGGAAAAGTTTTATTAACATACCCAAACTATGCTCTTCAAAAGCCTTACACTAGCAATACGGGAAGCCAGAACATAAAAGCAGGCCAGAAAAAGGAAAAACAATATTCAAACTAAAATAGAAAGCAAATCTCATTCAAATTAACATTGTAAAATACACTGCAGTGAGCCAAGCTAAGAGGAATGCATTCAGCTCACACAGTGCCTCAAGCAACTTCAAAGGGGAAAAAAACCCCACATTTAAAGTATATACAGAAGCAGCTCAGGTTTGTCATCAGCACAGAAAACTGAAGAGTGAGAATCTGGTCCAAAATCAAAACCACAGGTCAGAAGGCAGGTGCTCTCATGAGGGAGAGAAATACCCTGAGAGTTTTCAGCCTTCCTCCAGCTTATTGACTTAAGTTACATTTCTTCCTCCTTTTATATGCATTGACATTCCATCAACAGAAAGTTAAACATGTTACTAATACTTCATATTTTCTTTGGCCATTTCCACGGGGAACACATGATCTGACATCCAGACACGCCTGAGTACAGAACTGTAGGGACCCATTCCTGTAAGAATCAGCACCTGTGATCAAAAAGGGAAAACCCCACCATTTATGAACAAACAAGTCAGAAATGCCTTCTTGAAGGTTTCCTGAAAATGACCAAAGTCTAAAATTATAATGAGGCTTTTCTCTTTTTTTGGTGAGACTGACCTGTTCCCCATGCAGCAAATAAAAAGACTGATCTCTGTTGATCACACATTCTTGTAAAATTTGGGAAAGACACAGCATATGAAACCTGAGGTGCCAAAGGTCCAGGGTGGTTTCTACAGCCCGTGACACTCCAGTTTCCTTAGCAAATCCATCAGACTGGCACTCCCTGCCCCAGGTAGCCACAGGTCTTTGGACACAAGCAGAAGATATCCTAACCCCGATCAACCCCTCTTTCTGCCTCTCTTACTAGGAAAAGGGATTAACGGGTGGGATAATCAGACATTGTTTACTCTCCTGAAGCCCATGCAGAAAAGATTAAGGCCAACCACCATGACAGGGGGGTTGGAACTAGATGAACTTCAAGGTCCCCATTCCATGATTCTGTGAAAGCTTTAGTAAGAGGTAACCTAAAGTTAGTAAGCCCATACTAAAGCACTTAAATGATCTGATTTTTTTTTCTTTTTATAAACTACTGACCTCCCTGTAGCTCTGTGAATGGATACCCTCTGATAATCCAATCTTTATATGTCTTGAGCCAAGATTAAAAGTGTTATTTGAGTAAGAAAACTACCCTAAGGAAAAATTAAAAGTTTGGGAAGAGTTAAGAATAGACAACAGCACTCCTGTAATACCAACTGAGTCAAAACTCCAAGCAAAGCAAAAGAGCAAGCAGAAGGAACAGTGAAATATTAAATGCAGTTGCTACTTCTATTTGCAGATTAATAATTCAAGACCTATATTTATTTATTCATACTAATTGACCGATGAAGTTATGCTGTGGAATAGCTGAAGAGAAACTAATTGCTGTCTCATTTTATTTTAATAGTATATTAAAACGCAGGCTAGACTGGAGACCTCTTCTCGACTTGTGCTGATGTTATCTGCCCTGAGACACTGGCAACTGTCCAGGGACTTGCCTACACTGATATTTAGGGCTAAGCTTAGGAGTCAGATTAGGTGCTTGTGTCTTTGGCTATAATGGACCACAGATGTGAAGCTCATTTCTTTTTGAGATCAATCTTTCCTCCTTTCCATTTTTTTTTCCCACTTAAGTTGTGTTATCATTTGTTCAGCCTGTGCAAAGGGCCCTTAAAGTAGATGTAAATGAATTTTTAACAAAACTCACACAGGACCCCTTAATACCATTGGAGTAATTGGGGCTTAACTGCAGTGAGTCCTGTAGCACACTAAATACAGGCATTCCCAAGCATTTCTGCAGGCTCGTAACTTACATTCGCACAAGAAAAACGAGACAAAAAATGTACAATACACATTCTGCCACAGAGTCCTCTGTCAGTTCCTGATCCTTCAGTGTTTCCCCCACTGCAATTTCCATGCTCTCCTGGTAACTATATTGATGGTATTCTCTTTGGTGTAGAGAGGCCTTTTTCTTCTCCCTCTCTGCCCTCAGGTCTGGAACCCCCCAATACACCCTTCCCATCTTCCACCCCAACCCAATTCCTGCACATTCCCAGCCTCTTTCATTGGCAGGGAGGCCCCTACCATGGCTAAGGGTGGAGACCTCATGCACAGCAGCTCCTCTGCTCAGCTGCCCTCCCCAGGGACATCACCCCTGCTGCCAGGGCATGAGGGGCAGCAGTGTGGCAGGCAGAGGGACGGAGCCACAGTCCCTGCACCACGGGCCTCAGCATAGAAGCCACCAAGCCACACCAGAACTCTGACAGTGCTCTAGATGTCACATAAGTTTGTAGTTGCACTGTTACGTGTACACCATGCAACCCCCCGCTACCAGAACAGCACACGCAGGGCACCACCAGCAGCACAGGGTGGGACAGGAAAGCCCCCCTGCACTCAGAGCCCAGCATATGGGCTGGTTCACCCCATTCAGCCTAACAACAAACCACTGAACTGCAGCCCTGGCAATCTGCATACTCTTTGCATAGATACAAATAAGCTCAGAAGGTGAAAGGCAACAGAGGAGCAGGTCCTTTGAGTGCAGATCCTTTCATCTTGGAGTTTGCTAAGGACAGATGTAAAAGCGCCTTACGATCCCAGTTGTGCACATTCCTCCTTTGAAGCTCTACCCCTCTCCCAGCCCAAACTTTGCAATTTAGCACTCTCATTACCTTGTAAGGTCTGCTCCTCCCTTCAGCATTTTGTCCCTCTGCAGAGCAGCAAGCTGTTTCCCTCCCTTCCCAGGCATCTTAATTAACATACTTTTTTCCCTGTGTGTTTGTTTCCCCCCCACGCTCCTTCAGACATACCAATAGCTTCACTCAGGTTTGTTTCAATGCTTTCAAAGTTATCTTTAATCACATTTTTGTTTTGCATAGGTTACAAGCTGACCTTCACAGAAAACAAAGTGTGCATCAGAATTTGAGGGCCCATTTTGTCTGCAGAAGGTAACATGCACAGCTACACCTGTACTGCTAATTTGGACAGAGACGGCACTGGCTCTTTTAAACTCTGATGTTTCCATACTTACAATAATCTAGCAACAGATTTCATTCCACTATACATATTCACATGATGCCAAATCTTCCTATCATCTTTTCAGCCCTAATCTTCATTGACTGGCCCAAAAATCTTCCCTGATTCTCCATCATTTGATTTCCTTCTAGCCAGCTGATTCACATCAATTCAAAAGATCACTCCACCAGGACTGCATCTAATAATTTAAAGATGTAGGAATCTCTTCCTGTTTGAGGTCCAGACAGGACCTGAGGGAGGATGGATGGATGTACAGGGACTAAATTTGTTCCATGGCTCTGAATTTGAGCTTGCCAGCTCAGCAGGCAGGCAGAGCAAGTGCAGGACAGCTTGTACAGTCATATAAACTTGCTTTCACACCTATCTTATCACCCTTTTGTTTTTACACCTCTTGTTGCTTTTCTCCTTTGACCTCCGGGAGCCTTAGTAACCTTCCCTGGGAATTGCTTGGATGGGAGTGGAGAGTTGCCACCTCTGCCTCTGGAGCCCTGTGATATCTCCCTTATGATACCAGCAATGGGGTGAAGAACCTGTAAATTCATCCAGGAGGCAAATAAATAACCTAAAATCCCTCTGACCTACAACTTCTGCTCGAAACCTTAGCAACAGCTCTTCCCCAGGACCCAAAATGACCACAGAGTGGGGCTGGGGAGGGGGCTGGGGGGCAGCTCTGTGCACTCCCCCAGGTTGTGCCCAGCTGACAAATGAGACCTTGACTCCCAAGTCGGTGAAAAATCAGCCAACAAAAACAAGTTATTAGGGGTATATTCGCTTACAGAAAGCAGATTACAAATTACCCACATGCAGCACTTGGAAACAAGATTATTTGTGACATAACAGATTGTCACCATTGTAATCCAGAGCCTGTAAACACTTGTTAGTCATCCACAGGCAAATGCAAATCTGTGCCAGTGTAGCTGTTTTTAGGTAGAGGTGATCTCGAAATACCAGATGCTAACATCTGAACCCTTTTCTGTGCCACTAATACTGTTCCCTGAATGCTTTCCCTGCTGACCTTAACCTAAATGTTGCCTGCACCTTCAATGGCCCCAGGACTGCATCTTTGGGGAATTCTTTTATAAATCAAAATTAGGCACTATAATAGTCAGTTGAATTTTAGAGGGGAAAAATTATTTCTAAAATCATATTAAGTAGACTTGATTAACCTGTCCTTAGTTCCAAGGACCTGTTGATTATATTGTTAAATGATTTTAAAAAAATAATGAAGTCAGAAAGCGACAGTTTATAACTGGCACATAAGGCATCTACAAACAGTTCTTCCAGCACCTCATTCCCAAATGAACAAATTTCAAGGGCTGACTGATTCCAGGGTGGCATCTCAGGATTGTGATAAATTGCAAAATCACACACCAACAGCCAACTCCTTCAGACCACCCAACTTTCCATTATCCTGTAAAGCTGAACATGAAGCCAGAAGCCCCTGCAGGGAAGTGTGGATGCACGGACACCACGCTGCTGGGATCTAAGCAGCAGTTTCACTGCGACGGTTTTGGGTTGGCAGCTGTGCAAACACAGACATTTTCTCTCAAAGAAGGCCAGCCAGAGCCAAGGCAACGAGGGACTCCGCAGGCCAACACAACACAAATGTGAAGGGGATAATTGTATCTGTTCAGTAAAACAGATATTGCTGGGTGATGAAAATGGTGAGGTGGGAATCAAAGGCTGCTAACCAAGGCTTTGGTACTCATTATGAAAACCGAACAGCAACAACGCCACTGAAGGCTTTTTCCAGCAATCACTCCGTGCCCTCACCCACACACTGCCCATCTCTAGGGAGCAGGAGATCCCAACAAGCTGATAAATGAAGAGGTGGTTCCTGCTCAACTCACAGAACCACACTTGGGCTCAGTGCTCTGAGAACGATAGCACTCCCTTATGGTTTCATTATTCAGGCTTTGTGGGAAAATTTGCATGACACCCAGAGGATGTAGGAACATGAGAATTATGTTTTTCAGTCGTGATTAAGTCACAGTGAAACATTCACATGGCATATGTGTTTGTAGAAGTAATGGGCCATGAGAAAAGGTCTCATATATAAGTCCCTTAAAAGTCTGGATAAATTCCTTCTGTCTCAGAGATTCTGGCGCTGAGTTATCCTCAAAAGTGGTGTGAGCAGAGTGAAGGGTCAGAGGAGGTAACTCCAAGAGTACATACATGTTCTGCTGTACCAGCTGCTCACTTGAGAGACAAGGCAATACACTTGTGCTTTTACAAGGAATTTCTCATTTACTTGCTTGATACCAGTTTTAATATATTTGTAAACCTGAAGAAGCTCAAGTAACCTATGGTAGGGAACAATAAAATACTTTAATTGCATGCAAGATTTATGGATAATGCACATTGATTACTTAGGATCTCATATCACTCCCAGCTCAAGAACAGTTCAAAACTTGTAAAAGCATATTTTTTATTTTTCAGAGCACACAACAGCTGCCACCCGAAAGCAACTCAGCAAGGAATATATTTTTCAGCTACCTGAAAGTTTTCCTCACCCTGACCTCATTGTTTCTTGGCCTGGGCCGCGGTAGCAGATGCCAGGAGCCTCCTGGGGCCAGTGTGGTGTCTGAGGGGTGCCGTGACACATGCCTGGCCCTCTCTGCAGGGGCAGCTGGGTCCCTCTTTGTGCAGCTGAACCAGGGCAGGACCTTTCTGCTGCTGCCCAAGGATTCCCCTCCACTGGGAGGTTTCTCCCAGGGCCAGGTTGGCTGGCAGCAGCAGGAAACCATCCCAACGTGCTGTGAAACCAGGGCCGTAATATGTTAATGTGAAGACTTTTTCCAAGTAATCTTTACCATCTGTTGTCTCACATGGATGTTAGTATTAATAATTTATAGGCCTTCTTCTAAGGCTGAGGAGGAAGCAGAATGCTAAGCTCTAAAACAGAGACAGTATCCTTTTTTGTTTTTAATGAGACTGATGTTGCTTCATACGATTGCCTCAACCAGGGAATATATGGTGCTGTTCGGCTTTCTGCTGCTGTTGCTTTTGTAAGCCTTTTACTGAAAATAGCAGTGGCAAGATATTTATTTTAGTCCATTCCTCTGTTGCTTCTTTCCTTCTAAAATAAGGCATGCAGCCTATCTGGTACATAAGCAAAGTGCACGTAAAGGTCAGAGGCAAAGCATAAGCTGACAATATAAGTCGCATTATAGGATGCAGTTACTGCCAGGCAAGAGCAGGCAGGGTTCCTCCTTGTGCTATCCGAGGCACTGTTAGGCTGAAGGAGCACAGTTGTGCTACCAGTTTAAGCCTGCAGAATCTCCTTGCTATATTTAACCTTGATTTCCTCAGAGACCAAATATGCAAATGACAAAATGCAATGTGCAGCAAACACTGCTTTCATAAGGGAGAGCTAAGTTATAGTCCCAAACAATCAAATCAGCCTTTCCTACTCACAAGGCATCACTTTAATCCCTTATTAACAGGATTAATAGCAGACTTACAGTTCATACCATCTTACTCCCTTTTTACACAAACCAATCTAGCTGCTTTCACAGAGGGACAGGTGGATTAATAGTCTTAGTCAAAAACTATGGTGATAATGCAGAAAATCAGCCAAAGGGAGGGATTCCAGGGCGAAAACGGACAGCTGGAAGATTGCTATCAAAGCCATGCAGTGACTTCACCCGCAGACAGAAATGTGAAATGCGTGGGAGACCCTTCTGCTTCTAAATTGAAAAACAAAACAAACCCCCTGAAAGATAAACAAGTACAGTAAAGGAATAAGTCTCTCTATTAATAAATGCTTACCAGAGGATAAACAAGTAAAGGGATAAAGAACCTGTGAAGCTCAGAAATGTGGAGGCATTCGCCGAAACATAACTCCGCTAAGAAATGCAAAGCTCTGACAGACTGTTATACAATCTTTGATTTCTTTTAATAACAGTTGAAGGTCAGATGCCGCAGCTCTTCCTGGAAATCCTAAAAAGACTGAGTGGCTCCCCAAGTTAGAAAGGAACTGCCACATCGTATGTTGTGCAACACAGAGCTATTGACTGAGGTATATTATATTACCTCCACCAGCTGACTCAGCCCCAGTTGTTATAAAAGGCTTTGGCACCCGGGCGAGCAGCACGTAGCAGTCACACGCCCGGGGCGGCCGGACCCCGGGCGGGCTGGGGCTGGGCAAGGTCGGGGGGGTCAAGCTGATTTACCCCGGCGCCCCCCCAGCGCAGGGCTCAGCTGGGTTACCCGAGTTCACACCGAGCTATTGACAGGCAGCGGCGTTGCTTACTCATTACCGGATCAGCAGGGGACTGTCTGGGGCGGAAAAGTTAACCCTTCCCCTGCCCCAGTTAGCAGAGAAAAAGTCCTTAAAGAACAGGACCAGGAAGCCCAGGCTGGTGGAGCCCCCCGGGCTGGACTGCTGCTGAGACAGCTTTGCTCCTCAGAAAGGAAGTGATGGAGGTAGGGGGAAAAAGAGGGGCTATTCCCGAGGTGTGAATTCACTCCAAAAAGGCAGGAGAAATGACACCTGCAGCCAGTTTTCACACCACCAATTAATCCCTCATTCCCATCTCCTGTGTTAAGGTAAGCAGGGATACAGCAGGGATGCACATTGTGGGGTAAAACACATTTCCATGACCCAACCATGGTGTCACTCCATTAAGATGCCCAGGTTTTCACTCTCCGTTTCACCAATGTTCATGAAATTATTGCCAATCTTGCAATGGCACATTTTTCTTAATAATTCAAACCTTCACTGTCCAGACCCCGGCTAGAGTCTTGTGCCCAGCTCTGGAACCCCCAACATAAGCAGGATGTGGACCTGTGTGAGTAAGTCCTGAGGAGGCACAAAGGGCTGGCACATTTCTCCTATGGAGAGGCTGAAACAGTTTGGCTTGTTCAGCCTGAAGAAGAGAAGGTGTTGGGGAGAACCTAGAGCCCCTTCCAGTACCTAAAGGGGGGCGAGGCACTGGAATGGGTTACCCAGAGAAGCTGTGGGGGCCCCATACCTGGAAGTGTTCAGGGCCAGGTTGGATGGGGTTCTGAGCAACCTGGTCTAGTGGAAGGTGTCCTGCCCATGGCAGGGGGGGGTGGAACTCAATAATCTGTAAGGTCCCTTCCAACCCAAAACCATTCTGTGATGCTGTATGAAAACCTTAGTACATTTTTAGGATAATTTCCAGTGCTTGTGGCTTCACCTTTTAGAGCCCATAATCAAGATTAAGCATAAAAAGAATCCAAAAGGTGAGGGGGGGGGAATGATAGTTGGTGCCTCACAGCCCTATTAGGCAGTACAATGATTTCCTGGTAATGGCATACAAATTTATGGCTTCTGAAGTTAGAAGTCAACTAATATATCATCACAGCCCACTAAGAGATATTGTTTGTTTTATTTGGTACTTAAAAAAAAAAATATTTCTGCAGTATGATAAAAAGTGCAATTCTCCCTTTTCCATCAAGTCAAAATCTTCTGTAAAGAGAACAGTATCATTCTATCACAGAGAACAGATGGTGAATAGCAGGTATGCAAAATGTTCATACTACTCTTCTTTATTTCACCTTTCACTGTAATTATATTTCATGCCAGACTCCAAATGAAGTATTGAATTCATACATCAGAATTTGGTAGAGGTTAATTTTGCAAAGCTTTAAACATTAGTTCAATTTTGTGACATTTTGAGTGTAATTCATACACATCTCAGAGCATGCCAGGTACTTAGAGGTACATCAAAAAATGCAAAGGTCTTATCACAGCTTATAATCACAAATGAAATTCTCAAATAAACAACAAAACACAAGTAAAAAAGCAGTGAGGTTTGCTTGCATCTGGCTAATGCCTCCATTAATCTTCATTAGTAATTTCTAATATTATGAGCAGGGAAGGTAGGATTTATAGCTCTTTTCAAAGAAGAGCCAACAAAAATTAGTTGGATTGGGCCAGTGGATCAGTACCAAGAATAGAGAAGGAAAAGACAGGACAGAGACTTTAAAAGTGGCAAATGAAGTGTTTCTGCAGATGAAGTGTACTAGAAGGAGATACAGAAAGACATTAAGATGTGCATGTCCATGAAGGCAAGAGGGAAAAAAATTAAATTTAATAGGAAGGTCAGCAAAAGAACTTGAAGAAGCATGGGATTTGATCCAAGTGAAAGGTAAGATAGAAAACAGCTTTGGAAAAATATCAGGAGCCAAAAGAGAATGTATCGCTTATCTATAACTTTTGAAGTGCTGGTATATTTGTTTGTTGGAGATTGTAGAGAAGATATAATTATGTGAATTTTAAGACTGAATGACAGTGGAAAAAGTTGAATAAGAAACCATAGTCAGAAAAAGAGGATATACTTACAAACTTAACAAGCATCAAGGAAGAGAAGGAACTTTAATTAAAGTGCTTGAGTTTCACAGTTTGTTGGCATGTGGTTTTCCTGCTGCAGAGGGACATTGAGGAAGTTCAGCTGGTGAGGGAAAGGCAAGCTGTGAGCAAAGAAGAGTGGAAATGAAAAAGTTAAATTGCTGAGTTTGTAACGGGTAGTTGAAGATGTGGAAGTGTGTCATGACATGGGAATGGAGGAAAACAAGAAGCGTATGGCATTTCTGAAAGCTGGAAAACAGGTGGTTTTCAGGAAGGGAGGGTGTGCAGTCACCCTACAGCAGAAGGGAGGATGAGCTTGCTGGTGACTTTCCTGGCAATGCTGTAAGCCATTTCTATGGATGAGGGGGAAAAGAAAGCAGATTTTATAGGGGGAGAGAGAATTGACTGAGTAGGGCCAGAACAAGTGAGATTGTGGTTTTCTCTAATTTTTTCTTTCTTTTTTTTTTTTTTAAGTATGTTTAAGACATATGGAGGCAAAGAAGGGAAGCATATGGAGTGACACTTGAAAATGGGGCTGGGGTCAAGAGAGATGGTAGGGGAAACAATAACATGTTTCAGAAGCAGAGAAGGGTGGTTGAAGATGTCTCATTGTTTCTTCATGCTACTCCATCTGCCAATATCCATCTGTTGGTTTTTTGTTGTATGCTCAAATGTCAACTCCAGTAACTGTTTAATGTCAAATGGGTAATCATGTCTGTCTCCCTTTCTCACTGATTTTTGGAGGAATATTAAAACCATATCTTCCACCCAGCACCGTAAGGGTGGGAAGGATCCATCCACTTATCCTCTGCAGCCTAGAGGTTGTTGATTAAAAGATGCTGTTTTGGGAAGCAGAAAAGGTCAGATGTGAATCCATAAACCTGAGAAGGCCCCATAACTTGTGAAGGGGGGACCCTGAAGCCCACTGAAGTGCTTAACCCCATTCTATAAAAGGCACTGATATCATCACCAAATCCTAAAGGAAAAGCGTAACAGGAGAATGTACATGGGGGAAGATACTCCTTAAGTCCCTGCAGCCTGGTGCTTGGTGCCAAGCTCTCCCAGGAGGTGAGATGCTGAAAACACCTGCTCTTGGTGTCTCTCCACATCTGCTCTCTCCTGGGTGCCTGACTGCTTTAGAAGGCACCAAAGTGATTTTGTGGATGGGGTTTATGAACCCAGCTGGAGAAACAACATCACTGTTGGCTGTCCATCTCCTGCCTTGGCTGTAGGTCACCTCTGGCACTGCAGAGGTGGCTTGTGAAGGTGTGTGCTGGCTAGCTGAGAGGAAGGGACACCTTTTTGTGAGAGACAGGTAGGGGGGCAGAGCACGTGGAGGATGGTGATGTGCAGCGTAACCCCAGTGTGATCCACTGGAACCACTTGCCTCTCCCACAAGTTGCAGGAGCAAGGATAGCACCCTGTTGCTGGTGCCTTGGCTTTTCTCTGTGAGGCAGGCGCTTGTCCACCTTCAGGGGTCACTGCACTGTGGCAAAGTAAGAGATGAGCCCCTGCATCACCGTGTTCTGGCAATGACCCCCTGGGAATGCTCACCCCACCAGTCATTTTCCCTCCTGGCAAAACGCAGCGATCACAGCAGCATGGAGCTGAGTCAGTCTTTCCCAGGTCACCGGGAATCAGTCCCTGCCTGCTGCATCCCTGAGCCACAGTGACATATCTGTAATTATGATTTTCACTGTTATGTTCATGATATTAGTATTTTTCTTGCTCTAGCCAAGACTCCTACTCTTCGTTCATGCATGAGCCTGTCATGCTATACAATTACAGTGGAGTCAGGGCCTGATCTGTACTATAATTATAACTGAGTCAGTTACAACAGGCTTGTCTCCTGACCTGTTTCCAAAATAGCCCCATATTTTTTAAAGCAAATGGGATTTTAGGTGTATTGTTCAACCACATTAATGCACTACTCTCATCTTGGGTTTAAACTGGGCTCATTTCTGATAAAGCAACTCTTTTTTTAGCATAAGCAGGAAATGGTCCAAACTGGCTGTTCATTTGCATTCACCATCAGCTTCAAGCACCCTCTCTGAATGTCAGATATTTCCCGTTTGCATTCCCTCCCCACTTTGTGTGTTTGATACTTCCTGGCTTCCTTATCATATAGTAATGAATCATGCTGGAGTGAAGATGTCAAATTGAGATACAGAGTGGGACTAGTTTGGCTGGTCTTTGGTAATCAGGCCTCTTAACAGGGAAATGCATTTAAATAGGTCAATGAATCTTACATGTCTGTGCATCACGAATTATCAGCACCGCAGACCTTGCAGACAGGGGAGAAATTCTCTTTCAAGCAGAAGTTCATTGAGCAGCAAACATTTCATTTACATTTATGTTTAAAATTAGGGTTTACCTTCATGGGTTGTTGGGGATCTTTCAAACTGTAATAAATTATTCTTTATTTTTACCTTTTTATTCTTAATATACAAAATAATATATTTCAAATTAACTATGCAATCCTGTTAGAGCTAAAAAGATGATTATGTAATCTCCCTTCTCCCAAAATGCAGTTGTAATTCCTAGTATTTATTTTTTCCTTGTGCCTTTTTTGGTGACAGCAATACTGTGAAATCATGCATTACAAAGGTAATGAAATTGCTAATGGAGGAAAGCTTGTCCTTTGCTCTATTGTTTTAGGGTTTCTATAGGTTATGTCTGCTAATGCTCTTTCTGGAAGCCCCCAAAGAAAATGGAGCTGGTGGCAGCTACAAGAATGTATTTCTGACTTCAAGCCCAGTTCTCCAGCTGTTAGTCCAGGATGGCAGTATATAAAAGTATTTAAAACATTATGGACTGTTTTGGATTTCTAGACATTTAAGTGTCATCATGAATGCACAAGTGTGGTGCACTTACATCAGTTAAAGTTTTTGTCAACTCCATTTCTTCTTCTATATTTTTTTTTTTGGCAAGAGCTCTGAAATTACCAACATTTGAAGGATAAAGTCGGGCTTTTTGTTGACAGTCCTTATTTTGCATTCAGTTCAATACGACTCTTGCAGAAGGGATTCAGGATAAGCCTTTAGAATAAGTCTACCAAAAGTCCAGTCCTGTATTCAGATTCTAAAGGTTGAGTTTGCTGTAAAGCATGTGCCACTTCAGATACCTCTCTGACATTACTTAAGTATACCTGTCTTGCATAACATTTGTCTGAGGCTGTGTATATCTTAAAAAAAAAAAAAAAAAAAAAAAAAAAAAAAAAGTCTTTTCCTGGAATAAGTGTTTAAACATTGGACTTAGGTAAGACTGGTTTTTTGACTTCACCAGTAAAAGCAAAAGAGCTGTAATCTGCCCATGATATTAGGTATGCTTATGTTCAAATGTTTGTAATATACAAGTTATTAGAATTCAGCTCTATTTTCCATGGTGCTATATTCCATTCTTTAACATGCAGAAGTGTATAAAGCAGTAGTTTTTAACTTGTGCTCCATTAGCTGCTCTGCAATGGTGTGTGCAAATGAACTCAAAAAGCAAACCTATGGTCATTAGGCTTAAATCTGTTATATGTTGTTTGCCCTTCTCTCAGAAAATGCTTAAACTGAAAACCAGAAAGGGCTGAAAACAGAAAGAACAGTATTTATGCCGAACCAGAAAGGAGGTGATGGGCACTGGTCTTAGCAAGATTATTGCTGTCTGCTGGCCAGTCCTACCATCCTTTATTTGCAGGATGCTCAATTCTGAAAAAAGTGAGGTACAGGTTTGCACCCTGGGATCCCTCAGACCTGGTGCTCCAGGATGCAGCTGCAATCCTCTCCTGGCAGTGGGAACACAGGGGAGTCTGCTCACCCTCCTGATCTGTGCTCTTACTTTCTTGTAGTCCCCCCTCTACCTGCCCAGTCTTCTCATGTCTCTGCTGGATAATTGGATAGCGCTCACTTGTCCTTCCTGTGTATACAACATTTTGCATAATGGGATCCTGATCCATGAAAGGAACTGCAATAAAGCAAATAGCATCACCACCAAAAAAATTACAATCCTTTAATGGTGAGTAGACTTGTTGAAGTCGATATACGAGGGAAACATACGTTGGTGTCCACAGAGCTCCTGGCATAGTGTGGAGCTATGTGAGGCTGTGGGGTGACTCCAGGAGCTTGTTCATCTCCACAAAGGAGATTTCTTCCTGTGTAGCTTTCATCTGGTGCATTTTGAAACAACGCAGCCCCAAAACTAAGATAGATAAATACTTCACCCTCCCTGAGTGCTGTGGTTCTCACGAAGGGGCTTCCTGCAGCAAGCCCTGTTGTTGCTGCTGACGTGTTTGCTACTCTCAGCCAGTTGTGTCAGGACCATAGTAATGTTTCTTAGGCTTGCCCAGGGTACCTATTTAAATTATAGATCTGGACTACTGCTGGCTCCCCTCCAAATCTCTGATCTAGTAGCTGTTTTTAATGATAAATTACATATGTTTAATAGCTCAGCTATTTTGTTTGGTTCCTTCAGAACTTTGAGATGAATAGGCTCCAGTCTCAGTGATTTATTGCAATTTAATTTGTCAAGTTGTTTCAGCACTTTTTCTTATGCTCCTCTGACAGCAGTTCACCTTCACAAACCAAAGATAGGTATTTCCCTTTTCTCCTCTGAGTGAAGACCCACACAGAAACTACTTGGCAACCTCTGTGAGTTCTTTCTCCTCTTTGACCTCTTTTTCTCTTGCTCAGCTGATTAAATTTAGGGATTTTCCTGTGAGCATTCAATGTTCAAATCCTATATCAATGCAATTGTGTTGTCCAATCCTTTTCATAAGCTGATTGATCACCAGTTTAATAGTAGGTACAATTTTTACCTGGATTTTTCTGGAAATTCTCTGCTCTACATTTTTTCTTTTGATCTCACATTTACTTGTGGCTGTTCTCTTTCCTCAATCATTGCCCATATCTGTTTCATCTGAAATAGTCTTTCCTGAACATGGATGGTCAGATGCCCAGAATTCCAAGTGAGGCTTCCGAGTCCCATCTAGGATTGGTTGCATTTCTCTCTTACATGATTGTGTTATACAAGGGCTTTGTATTTATGCAGAAAGAATAGCTGTAACAAAGTCTGTAGCGTACTCAGCTGGTTTCCACTTGAAAGTTCCCATTTATAAGAGATTTCTGCTACTTGTCCCTGGGCATGTCACCTTGCAGTTAGTATAATTGAATTTAATCCAATTTATATTGCTCCATTTGTCATTTATTTCTTTCCATGTGATATCCTAATAGTCCTCTGTATTAACAGTGCCTCAACATTAACATTGTGATCCGCAAATTTCATTTGTGCATTCCTACCCGTGTGCCAAGAACCTTAGAGAATGACTGGTAGGTTTTAAGACCTTTCCTTGCACCATTCTCCTGCATCTTCATACTTTCCATTTTGACACGCTTTAGAAAGGTCTTTAACTATATCTACAACGTGGCTAACAATATGGGCTTTCTTTAGCTTAACTTCTACGGAAACCTATGGAATTCCTTGCTAAAATCTAGATACATAAATTCTATCATATTCTCCCTTATATATGTATATTTTTGTCCTTAATGCCCCTTTACTACCTGACAAAACCCCCCTTTAAAATTATTGAGGTAATAGTAATGCATTTATTTCTTCAGTACCATCAGCAGCTCTTTAGACTTATTTTTAAGTCTTAAATGATGGGTTTCTCCCTGTGCTTTATTTTTCTTCAGCATGTGGGGTTTTTCAGAACTGTATGTGGTGTTAAGGTAGTGTCTCAGTCTCTACTGAGTTGTGATCACTGTGAGAGCTTTGTGTTGGTGTGCAAAGAGAAAATGTGTACCCTCTTGGTTCAGGCTGTAGCTGTTCCCTCCTCCATTTCCTAATTCTTCTGTTTTACTGGTCTGGCTTTGGTGTGACTGTGACAGAGTTTCCTTAAGAAGCCTCCAGGTTTAATTCCATTCCATGTTATTCCTACATTTCCTTGAAGAAAAAGCTCGTGGGTTAATCCCCCTCAAGTATATCATAATTTTTGGGGACACTTTCTCCAGAAGGACATCAGGCTTGCAGACCACTGTCACAGGAAAGTCTCTGGCGCCCGCCAGGAGAACTTGCACCTACATCATAAACAAGAAACACTCCCAAGCCTCTGCAAGGTTGGCAGACTTTTAATTGCAGTGTAGAGGAGATGAATCAGTTGGGTGTCAATCACCTTGGGAATCTCCTGGGTGACTAAATCCATGTCAGATGAGGTGACAGCAGAAAATAGGTGTGAAATGCCCTGGCAGCTGGGAGACATTCCCTAAAGGAGAAGAGGAACAGCTAAATGGGTCACTGAAGGAAGGGTGGTGGGCTGAAGGGGAAACAGAGGGCAAGGGATGGTCTGCAGACCTTTTCCTGAGAGTGAGAGATGACCCATGACAGCTTCACTGGTGCCTTGAATGTGGTGCTCACTTCCTGAATAAGCTTCCTGTATAACTCATTTGCTTTTAACTGGAGACTATGGAGATTTCTTAGTAAATGATCTTCAAAGAATTTTCTCAGGAAGCCACCCCTGTCTCTTTCATATTAAAGATTCTATTCTTTACAACCTTTTTGGAAATATGTCCCTAAATCTCACTGTACATTTGAAGATTGTGGATTGGTTTGTGCTTTTATTTTTTACTTTTTATTTTATTGAATAGAACAACAAGTTCGGTAATAGTAATTGGGAAACTTGAGAAGAAATGCAGAAATTTGATCAGTTGTTAAAAAGCATTCATTGAAACTGTATAGCAAACTAGCAACTGGGTCAACATTGAACACTATGTTAAGCAAATAACTCTCTGAGGTCAAGGTATTTTGCAAAATTATTCCCTTCCCTTCATATTATGATCATGGTCACAGTGCAAATGCCTGTCTTAGGTCTAGAAAACCATCATTCTTTGAGACAAGCGTCACTGCATGTCCTGTCTGTGTGATGTGGGACTGAAAGTATGTTTTAATGTTCATTTGCCTGAAGCCTTCAACGGAAGCTCCAAAAGGTTACACAGGTACCTCCTGAGGAGAAGAGGTGCATGCTGTGTTTTTCCCGACTATCAGGAAGCAGGAGGCACTGCAGAAGATCAAGCCTGAGATCTGTGGCAAGGCAGGAGGAACTGGTCCTTTCTTTCCCAGTTCTCTTCCATTTGTGACACTTGAGAGTAGCCTGTCAATGTCCAGACTCCTTTATTTCTTTCCCGTGCTATGGCCCTGGCCTGAGACGTGGATTTTTCCTATTGCCACACTGGATGTTGAACTAGAACAGCACTGAGTGAGAAACTCACGAGAAAACATTTTTTTTGCCTGCCCATAACAGGTAGATCTACCAAAATATAGCAGAAATGCCACAGAATGTCACCTTTCTGGTCACTTCATAGCCTCTGCATAACCACTCCCAGCTTATAAACAGGTCTGGTCAGAAACTCCAAAAATCTGAAGAACAGTCCCTGGCTCAGGAGAAACTGAAGTAGTAAAGGTGCTGTGGTGATGTGCATGAGAATATATTGAATACCCCTGACTCACAGGAGGCTGGAGGCAGCAGTAGGAGTCCTGTTTAAAGCTCAGGGTGGGGGAGAAGATGCTCTGCTCCAGGGCTAGTGTGCAGGTAGCTTGGGGTGGCTGCAGTGGCTGAGCTGGAATGGGCAGAGGGGATCACTGTTCCTCCTTTTATCTCCTCAGGGCATGGAGCTGGCCAGGAAGGGCAGAGGCAAAGTGTTGTGTGTGCTTTGCAGTGTGGGAGCCGCTTCCCTGACTCCTGCTAGGGAATGTGTCTTTGTGTATTTCAGTGTGTGCTCTCCAACCTCCCAACAGGGGTTGTCTCACTTCAAATGGAGAGCTGCTATTCCTCGCATCCAGGCAGAATTTGGGAAGGGAAAAGCTCTTTGTCACATAAATTGTTATCCAAACACCACAGGTGAGCTCTTCTAACTGGGAAAAAGGAGACAGAATAAATGAGCCACCACCAGCACCACTGTACGGACACCCATGGCCACCTCTTACATAAACCTCTCCAGGACAAACCCTTCCTTATGACTTTGTCAGGCAGTGTTTATATTCCAGCCTTGGCAAATAAATCTTGTGTCATTAAAGAGGAAATAGTTTAACACTTTACCAATGCTATCATAATGAATTAATTTGATATTCATGGGAATACCACATGTGCTTTCCTAGGTGTCCTACTACCATTTCGCTTTCACTAATGGGCACTTGAGTCATACTGATTTTTCCCCAAAGCCACATAATGATCTATAATATTCCTGAATAATTGCGCTTTAAGTGGAAGCTAACAGGGTTGACTACTCCCAGAAATATGTCAAAATATTTTTAGTATTATAAGTAGGAATGTGAATATTAACCAGATCTGCCAATACATTTAAATATGTGGAAAAGTTTTACAAAAGAAAGTTCTGGAATGTTTTTTGAAGGTTAAAAAGTGCTCAAATGTTGGGGTTTTTTCATGAATAATTTTTACAGCCATCTGCGGAATAGTAGAATTGCTAAATTGTGTTAAAGAGAAAAAAGGAAAAAGAAAAGCAAGCATAAGCTCGTGTGGTACCAAAATGTAATTATTTAATAGTAGCTAAAATAACTTCACAGCCTCATTTATGCCACTGCTTGAAAATAAATGTTGGTTGCAGGTATTCTAATACCAGGCTGGTATATGAAATTTTTGGGGGAAAAAGAGCCTTAAAAACCAGACTCCTTTTTAAATGTATAAATTTTGCTGCCTTTTTCATGAATAGGTATTCTGGGGAGCTTTGCATCTGCAGGGCAGTTCTGTTTTGAGGCTTGGCTGTGTTTGCCCTGCAGAGCCTGTGGGAGGGACAGCCGTGATCTGTGCTGGGCTCCCTGGGCAGTTGGGGCTGGACCCGAGAGCAGTGGGGGTCAGGGCCCCTGCCCAGAGCAGCCAGCGGGGGCTTCAGCCTCACCTCAGGACCACCACGAAGCCCCAGCTGTGCAAACATCCACTGCATCCTCTCTGTCCGGGATCTCATTAAAACCCCTGTTTGTTTGTGCCTTTGGCTTGGCCACACGAGAAAGTGGGAATACCTGGCATGCACAAGGTGTGCTCCACAGGGAATGTCTGCCGTGTTCCACCTGCTTCTGGGCGCTGCAAAAGCCGGAGGTGGCGGGGAGAGGTGGATGGAAATCATTTGCTTTGAGGCAAATCACAGCAGGCACAAGGAGCCCTCAGGGGCGGGAGCTCTGCCTCATCTGTGCAGCTTTTGCATCCCGGCCACCATGGAGTCACCAGGGAGAGCACAGAGAAGTTGCTGCAGCTGTGTCCTTGAGTGACCCCCAATTGTCAGGTCAGACCTTGAATGGGAATGAGCCAAGAGCCACCCTGTCATGCTCACGTTAATGAAAAGGAGGAGGTCCAGGAATAGGACTGGGTAGGAGAAGTGGAGCAGGACATCTGTGTCCTCAGGAGGATCCTGTGGTTCCAGAAGGAACCACTGAAGTACGTAAGACTTCTTTAATTAAAGGATTTACCTGTAGTCTCAGAATGGAAATGACGTGCTTTGTTGTGCCTAATTGGGAGGCGGCTCTCCAGAGTCATGGCACCAACTCCCGAGTGCATGGAGAAATTTCTACGTGCAAAGCTCGCCACAAACCAAACTGTCGCGGCAGCCCCGTGCACGGCTGTACCTAAGAAACATCTAATTTTTATCTGATTAAGAACTGTAAAAAATGAGGGCAGGAGCCTTGCTCATGCATTATTGAAAGGTCTGCAGTGACGCTGGCGGGATGGCAGAGCGTGCCTGCTGATGCTGGAGGAATGGAGGCTCTGTCTGGCGGGATGCAGGGAGCCCTGGAGAGTGGTGGGTGCCTCTGCTGTGGGGCCTGAGGAGGCTCTGAGTGCCCCTGAGCTCCCTGCAGGTGGAGGATGTGGAGCAAACGGCATCAATGCGCTGCATCCTGGGAGGTTCGGCCTGATCCAAAGGGAAATGCTGCAGGAGACAGTTACTGGTGTGTTTTCCTCTGCTTTGGGTTAATGTTGGATCTGGGCTGGCAGCAGCTCTCCTCTGCTGCAAGGCTTGTCATGATATAAAACATCACCTCCCTTCTGAATCACAGCAATTAAAAATGTGTGCATCCAATCCACCCCATTTGACAAATTCACATCTCCTTCTTCTCCTCCAGCCCTCTTCAACTCAAAATATATTTACTCTTCAGAAGGCTAATTAACCCTTTCCTATATATATCTCTTTTTTGGAGCAATCCCTAACTTGGAGGCATCAGTAGTAATCAGTGAAAAACATTTTCAGGCAGAAATTCCCTACCAGCTCTAACTAAAAGTCAAGGCTGATGGCAAACCTTTGCAGGTGCAATTAGAGAGAATCCCATAAATGATGTGTGTAATGGTACAGTATGACATACATGGCCCTGAAAAATCAGAAATATAAGACTCTGAGCTAGAATCCATGTTGGATTTTGCCAGGGTCTTTGCTGTGTGCCCCCTTCTCCCAGACAAGGCCATGGGGTGGGCTGGATGCACCAGGGTTCCTGCTGTGCAAATTAAAGTCTGGCAAATTAAAATGACAGAAGTGGCAATTTAAGTTAATATGCTGGGTTATGAACTCTGCTAGCAGAGGTACAGACAGGATGGCCTCTTCCCCTGTGCTGACTTGTGACGGTGGCAGTGGCCTCTGGGACAGGGACAAGGCAGGCAACTGGCAGTGATAACCTCTTCAGCCATCCCTGCTCTGTCTGATGGGAACTGAGAGTCTCAATCTGTTTTGCATCACTTGATGAGATAAAGCAAAATTGTTAACAAAACAACTGCCCTTTTGCAGTATCTCTACAAAACATCCTTGAGTGATGGAGGACCTTGAAGGGAAGTTCTGTTAAACCAAACAAGTGAAATTCAGCTTGGGGCAGCTAAGGATTCTATTCTTGCATTTATAAGGTTTCAGAAGGTTTGTGAGAAGTTTAGGCTGCACCTAGGCTGGTAAATACTGGTTTTCCCCATACTCCTTGCACCTCTGAACCAAAGTGTCACTGAAGGCTCTGTCTCTGAAACAAAGGCACAAGATTAATTTTGTCTTTACAAACTTACTATATGAAATACTGCTGTATTTATGCAGCTTCTTAAAGCCCGGTTTTCTCCCACTTTTACCTTTGGCACTACAGGACTGCAGTTCTATGCCTGGGCAAATTAGTTTTCCACTGTAAGGTGGAGCCTTTTTGTTCTTTGGAGTAGTGTTCAGTCCTTGGTGAAGCTCTTTTGGTGAGGAGTTTCTCTTCTTTTCCCACCTTGTGTTTTGCTCTTGTAACATAATCATGGTGATTTGGAGTAGAGGACCAATCCTGAATGGTTAGCAGCTGAACTGAGGAGCCTGGCAGCAATTCCCAGTGTATCCAGTTGTGCGTTCAGCTTAGGTTTGGGAACCCACTCCCTGGTTTCCATGGAAATCCAGTTTCAGGGGCTGCATGGGAGCTGCTGTACCACACAGTCTGGGCAGCTGGGGCATGGGAGTCCTGCATGGAAATCAGAGTGCCCCTGGGACCTGGTGCCTTCCATCCCAAATCTATTTTTTCATTGTAAATCCCCCCAAATGGCCTGAACTCAATAGACCTAAGCAATGCACTATAGATCTATATTCCCCTATTCCTGCATGCATCAGTCTAAATACTGAGCTTAAGCTGGAGGCATTAATGCTGTATAGTCAGGATTCTTAAAACCAAAAGGACTCAAGACACATTGCAAATTTCAATTTTCCACCTAATCAGTGCACTTCTTTCAATTTTACAAACAAGCATATTTCAACTCTACTACTTTAAATGACCCCCTTGATATTATTCGTTTATCAGTCAACTCTGATAGGCCAAAATGCATTAAATTATATATACAGAATATTAAGCAAATTTAAATGCAATTCCAAGTAGAACATATGTAATTTCCATTTTAAATTAATAATAATGCTACACATTTTCCTATTAAGTTACATTTGCAAAGTTAGCCTGAAGAAATAGTATTAAGTATCTCACCAGAGCAATTCAGTGCTCAGTTGACAAAACAGACAAATGCAGTACTTCCCATATAACAGCATCCATAAAAGAAATTACTAAATTCTTTACCACTATGAATCAACAGCTTTATTGAATGGAAACATTGCAGTTGACACTGGTGCTTTGATAATAATATTTAAGGTAAAGGGAAACCCCTAAAGTATGTCAACAATCAGAATTGACAGTTGGGGTGGAAATGTGGGGTTGTATTTGCTTGTGGTTTTTTCAAGTCAGTAACTGAGAAATACTCGATATGAGTTTGGAAAGAGGCACAGATGTCAGTGTGAGCTCTGAAATACGGCTTGTCTGGTCTCTGATCCAGTTCCTGGACCTTGTAAAAAAAAAAATCCAAGGAGCTGCTCTACGTTATGTTCTCTTTAAATCTAGGAAGCGCAACTCAGTTGCAAGGCTTTTTTCTGAATCATTCCTCCCTCCTCGCCTGCAGATGTGTGAGCAGCAGCTGGGAATCCCCAAAGACAGGAGCGTTTATGGGAGTCTGCTTCTTTGACATTTAGGGTAGACAAACAGCTCCAAGGATCTGGGACAAAGAGATCCAAAAGCTCGATCTGGGCATAATGCTGAAAAATTGCTTCACTATGGGTTATTCTGCTTATTTTTATGTGTAACACAGGAGTGAGAACTGGATTAGGAGGCCTGGGGGGTTGAATGGATTACAAACAAAAAGCATTAAGCTAATCATAGGAGTGATGTTCCTTAAGGGCAAGGATGAACTAATGGCTGGATTTTCCTTCGTCCCTGTATTATAACCATGGAACAGTGAAACAGTCAAAACAGTAGCCGTTTCCAAGCCAGGTCTGCTATGTTATGCATTTCTATAAGTTTTATAAATATAGGTGTTGCTTAACACGGATTGCTTGCACGATCTTGGATGTACTCATAGAAAGGGAATTCAAGGTCAGCAGTCCCTGAAGGCTGTCAAACTATTTACAAGTTTGCTATTTATAAGGACTAGTCTGGGAGTCCTAGAAGCAATAAGTTCTTAGGCAAGCGGTTTAATTTCTGCATGACACAGAAGAGCTGCTGTTTCTGTATCAGTGCCTAGGTGCCATTACAGTTCTCTTAAATTATCTTAAAAAATCTCTTCTACTTTGTTATCTAGGTTCTGGTGGTGTCAGGCTCACCCCTAACCACTCTATATAATATGAAGAAAAAGAAAGCAAGAAATATCAGTACAGGCACTGTTCAGTGCAAGTTCTCTAAGGGTTCAGGGATGACAAGAGTTAATCAGAAGTTTAATGATTAATATAGAATATTAATTGATTGACCTTTGGAGTATAGCATGTTATAAAATAGCAGGCTGGAAGATTCATTGCATTTCTACAGAACACTCTCTGAAGAAAAAATTTTCTTTTCTAAGGAAAGAGAAAAGTAGGGCAAACTGGTTTCTGCAGACCAGAAAAAGCACAGTGCTTGCTCTCGTATTAGGCATTGGAACACTCAAGTGAGGTGGAAAATGTAGAGAAAAATTTGTGACTGAACTGCAAACATCGCAGACTCAGAAGAACTGGTGTACTGAATTCAGATAAGCCTCTCATGAAGAGAGAGACTAGCTGTTCCTTCCTCAGCAATGTTACCCATGAATATGTACATACTGTGCCTTTTGTTCTTTTTGGATAAGTGGATGGTACATCCTAGAAGGGCATCACTCATTCTAAGAAGTGAATCTTTGGAAGTCATCTCTTCTGGCTGTAGTACCCAAATTAAAGTACTGTTCAGCGCTCTTGATCTAACACCATGCATTGTCTAGATCCAGAGAACTCTCCCCATATTTGTAAAACAAAACCAAAACTTTAAGTCCCGCAATCCTTTCCTGCCCTTCAAAATACGAAAACCCTTGATGAGGCATCTGGACTTTCACATTACTTTATCTGTTCAAAGTTTCACAAAGGAATATTTTTCAAATGCCCTGTGCTTTTTTTGAGACAACAGTTTGCATCATGCTAAGGCAGCAGGGAGATGGTAAACAGAAAAGGGAATGTGATACAAATGCTGGCAAAAATCAGGGAAAGCAAGGTGGGAGCAATTTCACTCAAGCTGTCGGATCTGTGAGCAAGCCTCGTGAACCAGCTGAGTTATGGCAAACTCCTGCTATGAGGGAATTGCAGTAACTGAGCCTTGCACTCAAACATTTATAAGAGTGTCCTGGGATAAATAAAGGTGCAGCCTCTGTAAACTCTGCCATGAAAACAAACACCTTTGAACCAAACCAGTTACAAGGCTCCATAAAGAATGGGCATAGCTGATGTTAATTATAAGATTTGTGTCTTCGTTTTCTATCTGGAGAACAACAGTCTTGAGTCTTCTTGGCTGGCAAGGAGTTAAATGCACAGCCCTGGCCTGAGCTGCTGCAGAAGGCCAGGCTGGCGCTGCTGCAGTATCGCTGTTGGCATACGGAGTGCGCTCAGTTCAGGGTCTCCCCTGGAATATACAACAAAATAGTAAAACGTCTCTGATTCCTCGGCAAAGCCTCTGCCAGCTGGGGCCAGACCTTCTAAAAACGGTGGTTATATTTTGTCAGGTAGAAGACATTCAGCTTATTTTAAGATCATACCTCATGCACTCAGACACTGCTGTGTGTCACATTGAGCTCTGTTTAGAAGCCTGGTCTGGATTATAGGGGCATTTTGGAAATCATGCACTTATCAAAAGTTTGAATCAGACTTGCTGTCTATAACCAAACTCAATAATCAGACCCATGAACCATGTAATGGGTTAGCAAAAGAGCAGGGGACATGCAGAGAGACAATGACTTAGCAGAATTTCACTCAGCAGTCAAGCACGCTAGCATGTCTGAAAATAAGGGATACATTATTAATTAGTTGATGTTTGTAAAGTATTTTGACTCTGGAACGTGCCAAGTGTTCTTCTTCATTAATTTTCAGTAAATACATGACTAAGCAGTATATGTAATAAGGACACAAAATGTGGTAAGCAGACAAAAGACCTGAAAACACACAAAACATTTAAAAAAGAGAGATGCTATCAACTGGGGAGAAAAAAAATGTTCAGACCAGTGGAGTAAATATTGTGATGATGCAGCTGCCAGTTATTTATTAACTCAGCACTAATGTAGGGGTATGCCTGACAGCAGTGACGAGCAGTTGAGACAGCCAACGTCCTACAAGACCTGTAAAGCTGACCTCTATCACCTTTTCTCCTCTAGTGCTAAATTTGGCACAGCCCATACTCAGCAGACCTTCTCTTACCTTCTGGGGCTGCCTAATGCCTGCTTTAGGAGCTACATGTGCTTCTGCAGCTTTAATAATATCTGGAAAACCACTTCTCAGTGGCGGTCACAACCCCTGAGTGGCTGTGGGGAGGTGCGCTCACACCAGGGCCCGGCAGCACAAGCTGCTGCACGCTCTTCCCCTCCCTGGTCGTTCTCACATCCCCATCTGTTCCTTTCCAGTCTCTCAAGTGGGAAATAAACTGAGTTAGAGTCAAACTGTCAAACTCATAATGTTCGAGTGGGTTGAATGTCACACCGGCAGAATTCATGCAATCCATATTTCATTCAGTGCAATAAATATGCAGTCTTGCACAGATCTTAGAAATCAATTATATTTTTTTCAGGACGGTTTTAAAAAACAGTAGGGGCACTTCAGCAAAATTATTTTTTGCCTCCTTTTCCAATGAAGCAACTTTTTAGTGTTATGATTGCAAGGTCTCGCTTCCTGAAAACAAGCTCGTAAGTGCATGCCTCGGCCATCTGCTCCTGCCCTTAAGTCAAAGTCATGGTCCTCAGTTTACAACATCATACTTGGAAGTTTATGACGTTACAAATACAGGATTGACACTTTTGTTGACAGCTAGCCAATAGGATCAAATGAATTAAGCAACAAGCCATGTCCTTGAAAACTTTGGCTGTAAAGACGAAGACCAAGTGGGAGCCTTTCTCACTGGAAGGAGCTAGCACTGCCCTCACAGGTGGTTAGTCTATGAGAAATCTGTCATGAGCACTCCAAAAATAACTAGGAGTGCTCTTGTAGCTTTATGACATAGTTTTAATTATTTTTTTCCAACATATTTTCTCTTTCCATGTCAGCTGTTCTGCACATTCAGTTAGAGACATACATGATAGTTTTGACCTAGGCTAAGTGACCAAATGATAAATCAGCTTCTAAGGCCAGACACACAGCTGGTGTGAGTCGACTTTACATTTATCCAGTCAAGGGAGCTGAGCCAAATATTCCCAACTATGGCCACCACGATATACTCCTCACACAGCAGGATTCTCTGTGGCTCCAAATTTTATCATATGTGGAATATTCCGGTTGGTGGCAAAACACCTATTGATCCCACTTGTGCAGAGCAATACCTGTGTCTATCAGTGTGGCAGGTATTTAATAAGAGTAGTTTGAGGCCCTTCAAAAATGCACAGAAAGTCCGTCAGCTGCAAGAAATCAGCAAAATACTGCTGATTTTTTACTGTTTAAAAGTCTAGAAATGGGTCAGGGTCCCAATGGTTTTATTCTGTCCAAGAGAAATCAAGTTCCTACAGCTGCCCCCATTGACTTTTTTGAAGTATAGAATTTTTTACTGTGTTTTAATGAACCAGTGTATAATTTAGAAAAACATAACATGCAGCAGCTCACGGGTGTTTACCTTGTGCCAGGAATCTCCCTGGACAGCATCACCTATAGAACAGGGGGCACAGTCCAGGAGTGAGTGCAAACCCAACATCAGCTGGGCATGGAGACCAGCCTCAGGAACAGACCTTGGAAGGTTACAGTCTTGGAAGTCAGAGATTTTTATGAGGGATTTTAAGCAAGGATGCTGGATCATTCATTGTTTGAAACTGTTTTGAAGCCACTGTCAACATGTTTCCCCTTACAGAGCTATTTCTATTAACAAGAAACATTATCCTATTTTGACCTACAGGTCAAAACAAAAGAATTGTAAGGCAGAGAACAATTTTATTTATCTTTCTAGAATTAATTACTCCACTCTGTTATTATTATTTTGAGATTTTGAGGGACACAATTATTAGTTTTCTAGGAGAAAAAAAATCTTTTCCACATATATTTAATTGCCCAAATAACTTCATAGAAAAAGGAAATAACTTTAGTTATTAGTTATTAGAAATAGCCTTTAGTTATGATCCCTACTCTAAAAGATAGAAAGTCCGCTNGTTTTTGTGTGGAGAGGTTGTAAAGGGGGGGGGGGGGGGGGGGGAGGGGGCGGGGCACCTTAGAAATAACATTTTATTTTGATCAAAAAAATATTCATTCAAACAAAAATTTAATGAGTCAAATGTCTGTAGCTATTTCTAACAGAAGCAGATTTGCTTTTGTGGAAAAAATGCAAGTCACTGGTCCTATGCCATTTTGAAGTTTTATTTAATGGCTTCAATGTAAAGTCAAGATACAATGCNTGAACCAGTGTATAATTTAGAAAAACATAACATGCAGCAGCTCACGGGTGTTTACCTTGTGCCAGGAATCTCCCTGGACAGCATCACCTATAGAACAGGGGGCACAGTCCAGGAGTGAGTGCAAACCCAACATCAGCTGGGCATGGAGACCAGCCTCAGGAACAGACCTTGGAAGGTTACAGTCTTGGAAGTCAGAGATTTTTATGAGGGATTTTAAGCAAGGATGCTGGATCATTCATTGTTTGAAACTGTTTTGAAGCCACTGTCAACATGTTTCCCCTTACAGAGCTATTTCTATTAACAAGAAACATTATCCTATTTTGACCTACAGGTCAAAACAAAAGAATTGTAAGGCAGAGAACAATTTTATTTATCTTTCTAGAATTAATTACTCCACTCTGTTATTATTATTTTGAGATTTTGAGGGACACAATTATTAGTTTTCTAGGAGAAAAAAAATCTTTTCCACATATATTTAATTGCCCAAATAACTTCATAGAAAAAGGAAATAACTTTAGTTATTAGTTATTAGAAATAGCCTTTAGTTATGATCCCTACTCTAAAAGATAGAAAGTCCGCTTTGTTTTTGGGAAGAGCTTTAAT
>VYZT01004344.1:0-43374 GCA_013400735.1 Pomatostomus ruficeps | reverse complement strand
TAATACTACCCAGTATGGAAATTGTTGGTATGCCATGGGTGGTTTGGGTATATTATCAGGATCTGACTTTTTGTTACTCTGTCTGATAGTCTGATACCAGCAGCCACACTGTAGTCATAAGAGTAAATGAACTTATTTTACCTTCTGGCTTACATGAAATAGGCTGAAATAAATTATGTGGTGGATATTTTCTGCTACTGCTTTCACTCTGTGCGTGATTCTGTGTTCTCATTTGTAAAAAATCATCTTTTAAAAGAAAAAAAGTGAAGTATCTGTAAATCTGTAATTGACATAGGATGTTTATTTCAGTTTATCTAAAATTTATATATGAGTGAGAATAAATATTGCTTATCTACTCTGCAGGTGTGTATAAGCACATAGTATTTATATTTCACTGTTTGGGAGGTCATTTATTTATTTTTGGCAGGAGATATTTTTTAGGATAGTATGCATCTAGACTTTCATGAAATTTGCTTCTTGCAGGAAATATCATGAGTTTTAAAGATGTCCTGAACAGTTTCTCAGAAACCCCCCTAGCTGCCAAATCCTGAAACCTATTTTCACCAAGATCTTGTGCCCATAGTTATTAATACGTCCACGAATCTTGGAACTAGTACAAGATATTTTAGTGATATCTAAATGTTCACAGGGTAGAAAAACTATAGAACTTTACAGATCATTAGACAGAAAGCTACCTAGGTAATGAAACTGCTCATCTGGACTTGAAACAATTGGCCTTTTTTTATGGAAATAAATTCTGACAGTTTACCTAAAATTCACTTCACCCAGCTTCCTCTTATATCATCACTTCAGAACACAATGCTTAGATACATTCAGGACCAAAAAATTTGGGAAAAAAGCTTTCTTGCTTTGTCTTGAGAGTTGTTAAGTCATCACAGAAGCCCCTGCACAACACAGCAGTTCATTTTGTGTAACTCACAGTCATGCATGAAGCAATTCCCTATACATTAGATTTATAATCTGTTTAATCCTTTCTTCTCAGTGCTCCTGTTCTTCAATTAGTGCCTTTTCACACACATTTCTCTAATCTTAATCTTATTTCATCTTCCTGTACCCTGGGAATTGCAGGAGCTATTCAGTATTTTTTGAAGCTGATGGTAGATAAAAGCTGGTTTGTTTTTCTGAGGAAAAAAGGAAACCTAGTGCTATGCCCAGCTGTGGTGATAATAAATTTGTGTGCACCAGCCACCTTTCAGAACGTTCCTGTATTTCGTTTCCTGGAAAATGACGTGATATTTCTACTATCAGGAATGCACAATAGCATAATTACGGAAAAATGTGGTTGATTCTCTTCTTTACACATCAGATTGCACCTCATTTCTTCTCATGAGATTTGTATTATCAGCACTGCTGGCAATATAAAGGAAAAAAGACTATGTTTTGCTTTAAAATCCTCCCCCTTTTTCTTCTTTCAAATAGGAAAAAAGTCCACTCAGAATAAAAATATATATAACTGAGAAGGAGGGAAACATCAAATTTTCCAGTATTATCTCACAAAACACTTACAGTCCTACTGCACAGTTAAACCATCATAGGAAAAGACGTGGGATGTTCTTTAAAGGTAAAATTCTATCTGTACCAGGCTATGCATCACCGAAGTGCTACTTAAACTCTGAAACAAGTGAACCTCAAGTAGTTTGTAGACCATCACACAACAATGGATTTCACTCCAAGAAATATCAAGTAGTATTTTTCAATCTAAATCAATGGTCTGAGAAGCACAATAGAGTCAAAATACCGTTGATTTATAAATCTGTGTGTATAGGGTTTTCATAAATAGAAATATAAGTAAATATATGTGTATATAGACAAAAACAAAATATGAAGATTAAAATGCATTTAGTAAAGTTTTACTGAGGTAAAAATCTTATCTCGAGAGGGAAATTACGATGGTTTTTTCTTCTTTTTGTGGAAAATTTTGCAAATCTAAGCACTTAAGAGAAACAAACACCTTGGAAACATGGGCACAATTTTCTTTATCAACTGCAGACCAGCAATAATGTTGTTTTTGTTTAATATGGTACCTAAGGATTACAATGCAGTAATGTCATGCAACTGTTCTGAAAGGACATAATGATTTGGGCATGAAAAGACTAAAATTACAGGAAAATGGACCTCAAAATTACATGTCCTCTGATAATTAGGTCCTTGGTGTTCAAAAAGCCATAATATCAGATATAAGCCTATTATATTAGTTACCTGTCTTTCAGTTGGAAATTGCTGCAAGCCATAAAAAATAGTGGTGTTCACACTGCTCAAGTTTAATTCCATCAGATTTGTTGAAGCTTGAGTCTTTAATAAAGGACATTTTTTCAAGAAAGCAAACTTATCTCTTTCCCCTTCAGGGTTTTCTCCTCTTATCCTTTCCTAGTGAAACTCTGATAGACTAAAAAACAGGAAGGCCACAACTGTCTGCTATCATATGGCAGTTTAAAGTTTCACCATGACATTGTTTTACAGAGATGACTGATACAGATATTAAACAGAATGTCAGCTTCGAAGGATGCTCAGAAGGATTTAAGGTGGGTTCTTTAATACTGACTGAATTAACACATTAACACTTTGACCTCACCTTCCATAAAATTCAAAAGGGCAATGGAAAACAAAACAAACACAACAAAAATCAACAAGCCAACTGAAAATATTTACATCTGACCTCAAAGATCAATAAATCAGAATTTCTACTTCACTAGTTCTGGTGGAAAATTGTCATTTCTCTCCAGGCTGAGAGATGATATCCTGTGTGTTTTATACTGTATGTGCGTCTTTTGTGTATATTTTTTGTCTTTTGACTGTGTAATTTCTACGTAAATTACCATAGACACAAACAACAGATGTGGAAATCTTCATTCCTGAGGTCTGAGAAAGGGAAAATTAATAACTTTCACGGTATGATGTGCGTATTGAAGTTAGCAGTGATTAAATCCATGCAAAGTTGCTCAACACTAAAAGAACAGCAAATGGCCATTGATTTACAGCCTACACACTAATTTTGTTCTCCATCCTTGGCATTAAGTGTTTATGTAGAAAAATATATGCATATATTCATCTTTCTTCATGTGCACAAGAGGTAGTAGCAAAATCCCTCGTATTTATGGCTAAAATATGTGAGTGTGAACACACAGACTCCGAGGTACATTTAAGTTACTTCTCTGTCCAGCTAACAAATGTGTTGGCACTCAGTAAGTTTTCCAGGTGGTGTCAGTCTCTCCAAAAAGAGTGTGTTTTTCTGTTTCTAGTTTGATTGTTTTGTTTTGTTTTGTTTTGTTTTGTTTTGATTAAGCTAGTTAAGAGCTCCTTAAAACCTCTCTTCTCTTTCTGCTGCCATGGATTTTTATTCTGGGGACCAAAAGGTGGTACTTCCACATTGTATTGTGTTCTCTGTTCTTTCAGACAGACAGTGCAGCTCAGAAAGGACAAGGTGTTCCCTTCCATACTCTGGGGAAATGTAATTGTGTAGTAACATGACATTTGCTTCTACCACTCCAGCTGAAGGAGGAAAAGACCCAAATGAACAGGGTGCTTTCTTGTGTGCTTGTTTCTTTGAAATCAGCCTTAAAACAAGCACAAATGGTTATATCATCCTATTACTTAAATCAACACTTCATATTACTTAAATGAACACAATTAACTTCCTAGTACTTATAGTCACTGTTTTTCACTGTGATCCAGCCGTCAGATGAAGTTCTTTGGTTGCATTAATGGAAAACATCTGGATTTAGGGCCTTGTGTTTGCTTCCATCAACTAGATTTAGCATGTGGGATTTATTCAGATTTGATTCCCTCCTCAGAAGGGTTCTTAGTCTTTAAATTAAGCAGGAAAGGCCACTGAGCTTCCTGCTACCAGATCACTGCCTGTTTCCAGCCAGTATCCCCTGGGTGTGATGGCAGCAAACCAAGCTAGTGGCTTCTCCATTCCTTGGCGGAGTGTTGCATTGGGAGGCAGGGCAATATGAAAATCCCAGAGAGACCTCCAAGACATCATAAATTTTAAATCTTGTTTGAAATTGTAGCTTGCTCATCCTTCTTCATACAATCCCATAACTAGGATCAGTGGATCTGGGGGCAATTGACTTGAATTCTGCCTTAGACAGATGCTGTCACAGAAAGGTTTTGGTCCAGTGAATACCCTATGTCCATATCTTTTCTCCTTCTGCCAAACAGATATAATAAGACTAGCAACACTTCTAAAGTTACCTTCAAATATTTCTGGTTCTTTCTCTGGTGTTAATAGTTCTAAGAGCAAAGATCTTCAAGTTCTTTGGGGTTTGGTTGTGGTTTTTTTGGGGTTTTTTGGTTTGGTTTTTTTGGGTTTTTTTGTGTTGTTTTTTTGTTTGTTTGTTTGTTTGTTTGTTTGTTTTGGGTTTTTTGGTTTTTTTTTTTTTAATTTATTTTTTGTTATTTTTATGCCATTTTGACTCGCATTAAGCATTTCACTTAGTGGTTCCCAGGTGGGCAAAGAGACTCTTGTTTGGTTATAGAAGTTATGGAATGAGATTCCTGTTTTTCTCCTGCTTCACAAAAAGAAATTAGGTAGCTGAAATTCTAACCATTATAAATTCAGGTAACAAGATAAAAATTTTTAAAAACCCAAGAAACATGTCTTTCCGTTGTAGTCAAGCAAAAGTGGCTGACAAAGAGGTAAATGGTTTTATACTAGCCCTTTGTCCTCTCGGCTTGGCATAGAAAAATTGTTTGTTAGAGCCAGAAATCTGGATTGCAGTGAAACTGAAATATATTCTATAATGATGTATTTTGAGATGGCACCATTAAGAAAAAGTTGACCACTATGTTATCAAAACTAAAGAGGGAGTTGAGCTGTTGCCTCCTCGTTTTTCAGCAGGGTTCTTAACTCATGTCAAGTTCTTCATTGACACTCCATTGGCCTAGATTTTCTTTTTTAATTTGAAAAAGATTTTTATGGTACACTTTATAAAATTAATGCCAAGGGATAATCTTTAATTACTGACATATTTTTTTTTCCTTTAAAATTAGAAGCACTTATCAAACAGTAACTCATTGTCATGATTGTAAAAATGAATATATTATCCAGATATTGTCATCAAAACAGAAATAATGGCCTGATCCAAAGTCCATTAAAATCAATGAGCCTAGAATTGTGTCATTCAGATTTTAAAGATTTTGTCTGTAGCCTTTATGAATCTATGACCTTCTTGTTTCTTACTGTGCTCCTGTGTTCACATAACTTGACATTTTGTCTTCTCTTTGCAAGGGTAAAAGTATTAATCCCTAACAAAACCTTGTAGGACACAAAAAGGCTGACTGGAAAGTTTCCAATGCCTATTGTAATCTTTGTAATGTGGTTTTTTTTGTGGCAACAAAAGCCACCCCAAGCCTTCTGAATAGTCAGTAGTCCATATTTAGTTCACTAACCAATCATTGGGAAAATTTAATACTTGGTTGACAATCAGGTACAGAGATTGCCTTTATCACAGAATGCCGTCAGCCAGAGCCAGACCTCTCCCTTGAATACCATGGGTAGTTTGTTTTCTTAATTTGGGGCAATATTGAATATCACTTTCAGAGATATTTCTGCAAAAACAAATGCATTTTGGTTCCCATTATTAGGTTCTCTTCTTGAGAACGATCTTTGTAACAGAAATGTTATTTCCATGAGTGGATGTAGAAAGAATTTACCCAATGAGCCCTACAGAACTAAATCTTTTTCGTTGAACTAATTTTTTTGACATGTCCACAAACTTTTTTCTTTTTTTTCCATCTACTGGTCAGAGAACAGACAAGGTGCTTTGTGCTTTGGCTGACTAGTGACAAACTCTACAGAGTGCATAGTGAATTTTAAATGCTCTAAGAAATGACCCAGAGAGGTGATAATGAATATACTCTGGAAATCGTTATCTTCTTATCAGTATTCTAAAAACAAAAAATAAACATTGAGTAAGTTAGGGTAAAATTTGTAGGCTAAATTGTTTATTTTGTATTCAGCTGCATTGTCTTCTTTTTTCTAATCAGGAAAATAGAGAAAAAAATATCTCTCACTGAGATAAGGCAAGTGACAACTATATTGCAAATCTGTTACTTGCAGCATTCTTCATTTTAAAAGACACAATATGAGCACAATATACATTGGAAATGTTAAGACTTCCATAGGTGTGTTGGCTTAGGAAATACTCTATGCTGCTGCATCCAGTCAAAAGTGATTAATTTTTTCAGTAGTGATTGGGAGGGGACTGAACTGGCTATTATGCTTTATTTCCCAACACCAGGGAGTTTCAACTCACAGTTTGTTAACTTGACAGAATATATGAAACTTCCCATTTGATATTGGAGGTAGGGGTATATGTGTGTGAGCCTTAAAATTTTATAAAGCATGGCATTTTAAAAATCCTTAGAAAAAAATGGTTAGGAATTCGAACCTACAATTATCCTGCAATATAAAACTTAGGCTGTAAGACTCGTGGCTGTGTCTCCTGTGCTTCACTGCCTGTCCAGCCCTTGCGTTCACCACTGTATGCTTGAGGCACCGTACCCTGGTAGGGCACACCAGGAAATATTTGTCACATTGAGGAGTAGAGGTTTACCAGGGCTGCAGCCATGATTCTGAACAGCAGACAGAAAAAGCTTGAGCTTTTAAGAGAGAGAAGTCTCCATTGCTGCACTCTGGGTAAATAGAGACATGCAGGCTCTTTTGGAGGTGAGCTGTGCTTGGGCTCACACATGAAATGCAGTGTAGGTCCAGCCTCACACACTGTCTCTGTGGGTGATCTCATCTGAGAAGCAAAGTAAGAACTCCATCAAATGATGTTAGACCCTGGAACCTGATAGTCAGGGCAGGTTAATTAAATGAGCTACTGCCCACAGTGTGTCTGTTCATTTGGGATTTTGCAGCCCTATGACAGACAGGAAGAAGTATCTCTTGTTTTATACTACAGCTGCATCTTAGGATCACATGAAATCCCTTCTGCCTAAACTAATCAGATTCAGAGTCATTCTCCTGTCTCCTGGCGCTCTAATCTCCTCTCCTTTTGCATCCTCTATCACGGGACACCGCTGAACTGTGCTGACCCGTGAGAATAATGGAGAGCGCGGGGGCATTGGTAGGTTAATGTGTCAGCTGTGCCGGGTAACAGATGCCGGCGATGATCCGGCTGTGATGCGATGCCACAGTCAGAAAGGCAACAGCTCTGCAGGAGCCAGTCACAGAGAGGCAGCACAGAGAGAGCACCGGGGGGAGAGAAAACCAACAAAAACACTCGTTAAATGTACAGGGAAATGTCTTCAAAGATCAAGGGGAAGACGAGAGAACAACAAAGAGGATTTAAGATTCTAAAGATGAGGAGCTGCATAAAAATAATTATTTCATTCTGCAGCTGAGGGCAGTACTATAACTCTTTATTAGGCAATTATTTTCTGTCATTTTGAAGACTTTATGTCTTCCAACAACATAAAGATTCTACCTGAACTCTTTGTAGCCACGTGCCCTTCACCCCTGTAATAGCAGTATCCACCTACTCTGTAATTCTTCTTTGCTCTTGTCAAGCGCTGGACTTCTTGTGTTATCACAGCAACCTGTCAATACCTGCATAGCAAAACTGATAATAAAACTAACACTTTTAGTATAGTAATGTGTTTTACCTCCCTACTCTGTGGGCTAGATTCTGATAACCTTATTTATAATGAACAGTATCTTTTTCTGAGTGGGAGATTGCCTAACAGGATAAAGTGCTATCAATACTTGTCCCTGAAGTTTTGAATTAAAGGGTCACACTTTATCAGTCAGTGAAATACCAGCAGCTTTGGGATGAGATGTGACAACAGCTTAACAGTACATGCCACCTGCTACCCAACAGTTTAAGACAGAAAATAAAGAATACCATGGCCACTTGAAGAGGCAGAGGAAACTGAATTATTAGCTGCCTTGGATGGCTTTGGTCTCTCTGGACACACCAGCAGCTACAGCTGCTGATACAGCCCCCATCTGGGGGTTGGATAGGTGAATTTAGCCCCAGGTATTGGCCTCTTTCTGCTACAGGTAATTGAATAGGTGAACTTTCAATTACTGGAAGGGTGCTGTTCCACTTCCCTTCCTGCAGGAGCAGCACATTTACTTTGTCTTTCCTCAGCTTTTTCCTTTTTTTCCCCTTTGGAGAGCAACTTTAAATATCTTTTACTATGTTCCTATCTAGAGAATCCTTTTGCATACAAGCAACAGATATTTTTAAATTATTTTATTGTTTCACTGATTTTATATTTATATCCTTTTTTTCTTCTTTTCTTTGCTCACAATCTTTCCAGTGAATATGGTTTCATACTGGCTCATTATTAGAGTAGAAAAAGGCTACAAAATAAGTAAAATGAGGTCACAGCTGTAAACATCTCTGGCTTTCACCTGTAAGTAAAGTCTTTGATTCCCATAAAGTACTCACATGTTTTATCTTTGTATGATTTATCAGAACTATTAAATGAGGTTGTTTTGTTCAGGAAACCAAACAAACCACTAAATTCTTCCTCTGTCTCTAGAGGAGCCTCTATTGTCACTTTTGCAGTGGAAAACATCCCAGTTACTGGGATTTTGATTATGAGTAGGAAATACATCCTCCTTTGCAAAATTAGCCACCTAAGGTACTATCTGTTAAGCTGTGTGCTGAGTGGTACACACTGCCTGAAGGCTGAGAGAGGGATGGCAAGAAAATATTCTAAGTGCATGGGTAGAGTCAAAGAGACTGTGAAAGCAAGATGAGGGAAAAGGTTAGTGGTGGAGTAGGGTTAGAACAGTGAGGGGTAGAATTGGACTGGTGAACTGCAAGATGTTTTAGGAAAGATGAAAGGCATTGGAGCAGAGGGAGGAAAGAAAAAGGAAAGTGAAATAATCAAGAAATTGGGAGACAGAATAAAAAGTCTGTCAGACAGAATAAAAAGGGGGAGAGGGAAAGAAGGTGAGAGATTAAGGAAATTGAAAAGCAAAATTTGAAGTAGAGCTGGCATTGTCAGTCAAACCCCAAACCAGAACCATAAAGGTTTGTCTTTTGGTTTTTATAAAGTTCTCTTGGTTTATGTCAGGTTTCATGAGCTATTACTGCAGCATGAGGATACTGACCTGGGAAGGAAATAAAAAGGGGAACAGTTCTCATAGAGTACAAATGAATGCAGGAGAGGGAAAGGAAACATAAAGTTAAAATTCACCACAAAAAAGGGAAAGTAGATAAAATTAAGATAAGCATCCTGAAGACTACTTTCCATTGACTCCACTGGAACAGTGAAAGTACAGAATCCTGCTGGGCTAGAAGTTTACTGAGGCATTTCAGGGCACTTGTGTGGGTAGGCTACTTGTGGTAATTAATTCCTGCACACTCCAGTGTTGGTAGTAAACCATCTGAAGTCTGAGTTCCATTAATGCTAGTTGGCAGAGCTTGGCTGGTAACAATAAAGCATGATTAGGAGTCCCTAATTAGACTACTTAAAATATTGTGCCTGAATATTCATTGATTATATTATAGTTTGAAATACTCGGGTTTAGATAATTTCCTTATCTGAGAGGTAAAATGTATTGACTATTGGGGAAATGTTATTTGCATAAATTATATCAAATATGTAAATCCAGAGAAACTTTTGAATGTAGAAGAAAGAAAACCATTGATATCTGGAAAAGGGTTTGTTGATGTCAATATTAAAAAGGTGGGGGAAGAGAGAAAAGCTTTGTTCTTCCTTGGAGAAATGGTCAATGTGCAGTTCATTTTCCCCCTTGCTTTTCGTTACACCCTGTCTTTGATTTAGATTTGTTTACAGTTATTGCGTGAAATATTGCACTGACAATAGAACTGCTCCCCCCTTCCTTTTTTCTTATTCTCCTTTCTGACTTGACAAATGCCATTTCCAGATGTATTTTTATCCTACCTAGTACATAATGTGCTTTGAAGAACATGAATAAAACCAGAAAGCAACAGTATGTGTGTGTTACAGAAATGTGAGCCTTCATTCACAGGTTGTCCCCCAGCCTGTGTTTGCTAGCCAGGTATTATTTCCAGTACGTATTGCTTAGTATGTTCATTATGTTCATAAAGGCGAGTGCCATTTACCTAGTGCGTTAATTTAATTGCAGTGGCTGTGATTAGTTCAAATGCCTGACATAGCATAGCACTGTAATAACCAAGGTATTTGCTTAAATACATGACTCAGGGCTACTGAAGACAGTAGGGCTAGGCACTAAAATGTGTACTTAAGATTAAAGACTGAAATATCTTTTAGGGCTAAATACATTCCTTGGACAATATACTGAGATCCTAGAAGTACTGCATATATCCCTCTGCTTTTAGAGACTTGTAATGCATGGGGGCTCTGCCATGGTAAATCTGTCAATGCTCTGTGATAAGATCTTGTGCTGATTCCCTACCAGTAAAATCCTGTAAATTCTACTGGCCACAGGCAGAGTTATGATCACGTATTGATACAGTCACATGCTGCAGTAATGAACAGATTATGTGAATAATGTAAAGCTTTCTAGACAGAAAACAATTAGTAACAGTGAGAATGTCTGCTCAGTTTGCAGGTTTGTTTGCAGTATAATCCATACCCACAAAGGCTTCCCTGGATTTCTTTATTTGTGTACTTACTTGACATTAGCACCTCTGTTATTGTGGTGAAAATCTGAATCTCCAGTGATGAGCACACACAGGCACACAGGCAGCACCTCTAATTGGCAGAATCAGAAAGGGGAAGTTCACAGGGCTTGGCTAAAGGAGAACGAATGCTTCTGGTGCCACTGAAAATCTCTCTGTACCCATACCCACAACAGTTTGTGTGAAGTCTGTGTACCTCAGTGAGCACTTTGGAAGCCTGCTGTGTCACTTCAATCATAGCTCTGCCAGAAATGATGCACCCTAAAAACCCGTGTCAAATCCTGCCTATTAGAACTACCCGGAGCATCAGCATGGGTAAATAAAATAAATCATCAAAGTGAGATGCACAGTTTTGTATTACAACAGTTTGTTTTCCAGAGAGGGCAGAATACTGAAACAAACCGTCTTGACTTGCGTGTCAGTTTTTAAGTTCAACATGTGTCTAATACTTACTCCTGAAAAGTGCTGAGAACCCACGACTCTCATTGAATCAGTATTTGCTTCCAGCATAAAGAAAATTAGAGAAGGCTATTTCTGAGAGCTGAGGGAGCTGGCACTGAGAGTATCCTTTTTGGATTGGTTTGGCAAGTAAATATCATCATCTTCCAAAATTGTTTCTGATCCAATTCTCATAATGACAGCTAAGCTTCCAAATCGAGTCAGACTCAGCAATGCAAACAAGCTGGAGCTCTTCCTTTTCACACTCTGGGTGCTTTTCTGCCCTCCTCTATAGTCCTCTGTTGGTCCTTATTTCTGCTCCCCTCTTCTGTGAGGCCTTTCTCACCCCTCCTCACCCTCCCCATGACTGGCTGCCAAACCCCTGACAAGTCACAAGCTCTCTCTTCTCCAATCCCCCCGATGCTGGATAAAGAGCGGTGGTTTCCAGCCCCCCAGGCAGACCAGCCCGAGCCCCCAGTGCTCTCTGCAGATGTGGACACAGCACACTTCAGCATGCCGTGTATTTTGGAGCTAGGTTTTAATCCCAAAGCAGCTGGGGAAGCAGCCTGTGAACATGTGCAGCCCTTAGCACTTTCATAATACTTCCAGTGGCAGCAGAAGGTACTCAGGGATTAATTCTGTACCGAACCTGCTGCTTCTGGCTTCAGCCCGAGGAACTGTGCTTTCCTGGCTCGTGCTGCGGGATCTTCCCTGCCAGTCCTTCCTCCCCAGACACCCTCCTTTTTTTGCCTGCCTCTCTCTTTTAGGCTTGCACTTACTAAGAAGGGCAAAGAGGAATTATCATCCACAGGGCAGCAAAGAAAAGAGAAAAAGCCACCAGATACTGGCATGTTTTCTCTGTTTTAAGCCGTTGAGTGTTTTTGGAAGCTTGGTTTTGATTATTAGAAGCTTACAGGTGCCAACTCAAAGTGCTGAGCAGTTCTATCAAGTCTTAAGAAATTCATGGAGCATTTTAGCAAACAGCCAGACTTTTAATTTACTGACTGTTAAGTTCATATCAAATATTTTCAATTGGAAAGCCTGCAATAATGATGATTGGGGAAATATCTCTGTCCTAAATGCAACCATTTTTGGTGATGATGGAAGGTAGTGAATGTGATGTGAAACAGACACTCTGATGAGGTTCATAGTTGGGCTGTGGCCTTTTAAATCTTGTCTTCCAAAAAAGGTTCTGTATGGAAATGACATTTCTTTGTTTTGGTGGAAGATTTTGTTGGAAACTTTTACTCATTTAAAAATATGGAAAAGCTTAGTAAAACATCCCCTTAAATCATACTTTGTCCTGTGAAGAACATCTAAATCACAAAGTATCACGTCTCAGTAAGTCCACCATATGTAAGGGCGGGTTCTCCACTCATGTAACAGAGATTTAACTCAGTTGGACTTTGAATTCTTTGTAAAACAGTCTGCTTGCAAGCTGTATTTTATAACCAGGGGGAAAAAAAATCCTTTCCCTAAGTATCTCCCCGTGTAACTCAGAGTAGGATATGGCTTAGTGTCCTGCCAAGAAAAAACAAAAGCAATAAAAGTTTTAAATGAACAGGTGATAGATTCCACTTCCACATTTTTTATTAAATGTATTCCTCTAGACAGAAGGGCAGAAGGAGCACATGGTATTCATGGAGTCACCTTAGCTTAGCAAGCAACAGAAGTACAAATACTTTTAGCTATAATTATGGATTTTGCTGGCACATCACTAAATTAGCCAAGTGACAAAATTAGCTGGTTGATTGGCTAAAGGCCAAAAAGAATTAATCTGAGCCACTGATGTGACTATCCCTGGATAGTGCAAGGCTGTTAATAAACCACAGAATCAGAAAGAGTAAACCAGGAAAATGTAGCTTGTCACAAGCAGTGTTTGGTAGGTGTAGGTCTCTTACAAACCACCTAACAGATGGGTAAAGGAAGTGCAAGCCATGAGGATGAGTAAACAGAGCTGATCTTGCTTCCACTGAGATAAACAGACACAAATTTTATGGACAAGCGAAAAATTTGTAAGGAGTAAATATAGGAATGCAAACCCTTATAGGTCAGTATCTTTGGGGAAAAGGAGGAGAAAGGAGAGAACAATTCCTTCATAATTTGGTAGCTGTTCATCTAAATAGAAATGCATAGTTGTGTACAGATTTCTGAATATGTTCAAAACAAAGTAGATCATTCTGTGCATCTCATATATAGATAAATGAATAATTTGAAAACATAAAGACTACTATGAATATTAAAACTTGAATCAGTATAGATACAGGTCTGAATCTAAGCCCTACCTTCAATGATGCCTTTCACTGTTATATCAAATTTGTCATGGCCCTTAGAGATTTAATTTTCAGAACTAAAAGACTGCACAGTTTCCTTGAGGAGGCTTTGAAAGCTTATACATCAAACAGACATGCCATTGGCAGCTTTCACACCAACAATATTAGTACTTCTGATCTGAATAGGATAAATGCAGTAAACTACTGAACTGAGAAAATCAAATAATACACAACTCCAGTTAAATTAAAGCTAGTTACATTTAGGAATTGAGAGAGGAATGGAATTAATGCTAAGATGCTTTGTGTGTAGCATCAGTAAGAGAGAGTATGGAATTGCAAAAGACAAAACAGCAGGATCTTTCTGTGATGGGAGATGGAAACATGTAATAATTACCATTAAATGTTAATTCTATTTTCACCCAGATATAAAACTAGGAAATCCATTTATCTTGGGTGTTGCTTCATTCCTCTTGGTAAATTCTACCATTATGACCAGAGTTTTAGAAAGGTGACTGTAGAACCAGTGACTTCCATGGGATGTCATTGATAACAACATTTACATGGCAGCAGAAGGGTTAAAGTCAAACTTGGAACTGCTGGATGCACAGCCAGGTGCCATGTAGGTGTGCATTCAGAAATGAAGGAAGAACAGTAGAAATCATAATAAATAAATATGAATAGTTAAACAATGGGTTTGGTTTTTTTTTTTTTTTCCTGGGGAAAAAGAATAAAACGGACATTTAAACCTGCAGAGAGAAAAAGATAGCTATCTTTTCCCCTCAGCTGACCTCGAGGGCTTCTAGGACCAGACACCACTTGATGCAATGTGGAGTTTTTGCAGAGCTGCTCACTGCAATCAGGACACTCTCTCACAAGTTCAAGAGTGCTCCCTGTGCCAGCGGTAGGCCAGGAACAGGTGCCAAAAGCTGCCAGTGTGGCTTTCTGGCTGAGAGATCTCAGCTGGTTCCTCAATTCAGCTTTGTAAATTGGCAGGACAATAAGGTTGCCACCTGGCTGGTTAGGGAAAAAAAAAAAAAAAGGCAACAAAGACAAAATTGATCCTTACTTCTTTCTGTGATGACTTGGATGACTTGCACGTGTGCTGACGCACTCTGCCAGAGGTTGTCGAGGATTGCTGCTGAACAGGAGTGTGGCAAGCCTCGTGCTTGTCTGGGCTGCTCCAGCCATCCCTGCACTTCTGGTCTTTGGGGGCACCTCTGCTCCCCCTGCACCTCATGAACTCCTTCCCCTCTGACTGCACCCACTGCTGCTGCAGCAGAGGCACCAGTGGATCAGCAGGAAATGGCCTGGCTGGAAATGGATGGCTGAAGTGTTGTGGCTCAAAGTGGTTTGGCAGCTCTGCAGCGCTCTGGGGATGCTGCTCAGACACCTCAGAGGTGGGAGCAGGCCCCTGGGAAGCAGAAGAGGTGAAGTGCCTAACTTGCTCTCTGCAGGCGAGGCGCAGTTCCCTAACACCACACGTGGCTCTTTCCCATTCCCTTCCCAGAGGTGTTTGAGATGTGAACAGCAGGGAGCTGCCTGCAGGCTGTGCACATTTTCTGCCTGTCTGTGTCACCTTCCTCATGCTGGGCAGCTGGGGACCTGTGTGTCACCTGTGAGCCACCATGTGTGGTATGTGCCAGGTACCCATAGGAGGGGCTTTGCTGCTCGCTCCAGACCCTTTGTTATCTTGCCCAAAACAACAAGCAAACACAAAATATTAGGAATTTGCAGAACGACAAAAAATGCTTGATGATTCCTATTGTGCATAGTACTTACATCAGGAGACTCTTTTAATGTCATAAAAAATATTTTCCATCAAAGATTTGCAATACACATTGACGGCATTTTTTTAAAAATACTGTTTTGAGAACCAGGTGAGAGACTTGTGCTGAGCATATTTCAAGCATCAGTGACAGAGTTTAAAAACAGACAGAAAGATGTCCTTAACCCTATCTTAAACTAAAGAAAACATGAGTGTGCCTAATAAGTGCAAGAGATTACTGTTTTTAGAGACCTTTTAAATGCATTTTAAAAGTTCATTCGAATGTCTGAGAGAACTTCAACTTTTGGAAATAAAATTAACTGCAGAGCAGAGTATTAAATAAAAAGGATACTTAAGAGCAAAGTACAAGGAGAATGCAAAACCTGAAACAGCAGAGAAGCACCAGATGTAAAAACCCACCCAGAGTAACTACTCATCTTCCCACTTACTTCCAAAAGCTTATGAAAAATTATTAAAATGAGATGAATAAGCCTGAAATTATATTTCTAAAACCCTCAAAACCCTTCTAGATGCTCTAAAAAAGAATGTTTAAAGCATTTCTAAAGATCTGTAGATGTTTTTAGATAATAACCCATTTTGCCTAGCGAGAACTCTTTCTGCTTCATAAAAATCTTAGAGCTGCAGGGCTGCCATGGAGTTAACTAATCAAGATGGATGGAACACTTCTCCTGTGAGGAAAGACTGAAAGAATTGAGGTTTTTCAGCCTAAAAAAAGGGAAGGCTTTGGGGTGGACTTCCAGTACCTGAAGGCGGCGTGTAGAATCAGGACGAGGGGGAATGGCTTCAAACTCAAACAGGGTGGGTTTAGGTTAGATGTTAAGAAGAAATTCTTTACTGTGAGGATGGTGAAATATTGGAACAGGCCACCCAAGGGACATTATGGATGCCTCATCCCTGGAATTGTTCAAGGCCAGGCTGGATGGGGCTCTCAGCAACCTGGGATAGTGGAAGGTGTTCCTGCCTGTAACAGGAAGGTTGAAACTAGAAGATGTTCAAGGTCCTTTCCAACCCATTCTACTTCTAATAATTCTATGATTACCTGAAGAGACAGACTACTGGAAGACGTTTGTCTAACATCCTTTTATAAATTTCCAGTATCAGAGATTCCAAAATGCCCCAGGAATAAGTCCCCTGGAATCTACTCTAGTATTTTACTATGTCTTATTAGGGAGATGTTTCTGTAATGTCTAGCGCAGCTATTGTTGCAGTTCAAACTCATTGTATTTGTTGCTTTCAGACAGCAGATTCTCTTCTGCGTTGTGAATAAGCACAACATTGTATTATCACCCTCCCTGAAAGCTTCTTTAAATAGCTGCAGACTGTTATGTCATAGACCAAGCAAATAGAATTATTTTTGCTGTTACTTTTTCTTATGGCTTTTCAGAGTTTCAATTTTTTTTGTTTGTTTGTTTTGTTTTAGATTCTTTTAGGAGTACACTCTATATTATTCAAAAGGAAAATGAAAATTATCAAATAATTCTTTTAGCTGCAAAATTTTCAATACAAGTATTCTTAATCTAATGTTAGATTTTGCTTTGAGAATTGAAAAGATAAACCTATTTTTAAAGCATTTAAAGGGTTTATATGCATTCAAAATAAGATATTCTGTCAAGATAAGGCAAATTTCTTTTTCCCCCACAGGGTGGGTATGCAATACTGCAAGACTACAGAGTTTACAACCTTTAAAATTTTTTGGCACCTTACTACCAGATTAATTATTTGAACAACTTCAGTTGAAATATTCCATAGGAAATGAACCCAGACTAACAAAGAACAAACTATATTTCAAACAGCACAATTAGATAACCCTGTACAAAACTTCTCAAGACATAGATGGCAAATATAGATCCTAGGGCAAAACAGTAATCCTTATTTCCTTGACTTCTCCCTATCCAACCTTTTCCCCAGCTTTTCAGCATATGAGTTTTACCTTCCAAAACACATTATTAAACAGATCCAGACAAATATCAGAGTATGATTCAGTGAAATTCACACTGGATCAACTTTTGCAATGGAAAGACAGACGATCTGTCTGGAAAGAGATCTTTTTATTTAAGCAGATGACAAGAACTATTTGGCCTGACCTTGGCCATAAAACAAAAGCACTTCATGCTGTCCTGAGTTAATCAAAGTTCAGCGAGAACCAGGACTGCCACATGGAAATCTGCAGGCTGCCATTCCAGAGTTAGAAAAATGATGCTCCTTTTTGAGATGAGTCATTTGACTTGCACTGCAGAAGTTATATGTTTTCTTATCTTTCAGGAGAACATTCCCCTCATGTTTTCCATCTTGATTCATGATTCGCTCATGATTGTTTGATGATCCTGAAAGAACTAAGACCTTCTTTTTGAAAGCATGCAGGCAGTCCTGGAAGTGTTTGTGGGCTCATGATAAGAATACCAACTAGGTTAGAAACATAAACAGGAAATTCAATAAGGCTGGATTTTGTCACACAGGAGTCAAGGGCCAGCTTTGTCACTGACTTGCATAATTGAGCCCTAAGTGAACTCAAGAGAGACAGAATGGCTGAAAAGGAAACATTTCTTCGTTTCGCCACATGGTTCAGCGCTGGTTTTCCAAGAAAGACTCTCCTGTCCCTAATAAATTGTACACAGTAGTAAATCTGTTTTCAAATCATGATTTTGTCGAAAGAAGATTATCATTAAAAACTTGGCTTGTGGAATAACAGAGTGACCTTTTTTACCAAGTTTCTTTACAAATAATGAACCATATTCATTTGTAATGGGTACTTGCTAGAAGAAAGAAAATGTCTTTTTAGCAAAGTCTGTGTCCTTAGATGTAGCCTGATTTGTGTAGAGACTACAAGATGAGAAGAAAATCTCATTGAAACTCTGAGACTGAACAATAGATGGTAAATTATCAGTGTAAATTATTACGGAAACTTAGCTCAGTTTTTCAGTTACTCATTATTTTCATCTGTATTTGGCAAAATGGAGGCTTGTCTGGAGGAAACTGTGAAAATTGGCACATTACTTCATTCTACTACTACTACAACTACTATCATTGTAATAATTCATGTTTCAAATCAGTTAGGAACATCTGTCTGCAAACAAAATTAGCAGGATTAGAAATATTTCTTTGTATCTTCATCAGAACCTGGGATACAGCACAGATGTTTTCAACATGCCTCAGTATGTATTTTAAACTTCATCATGTTTTCATTAAACCAGCTGTTAAGCAAGTATAAGAATTTTGAAAAAGAGTACCACCCTGTTGTGGGTCTAACAAACCAAAACCACTCATTTCTTGCCATTTCCTGGTAAGATGAGCCACAGGGACAAACTGACTGTCTTGAAATTGTTCCTCATTTTGGCGGGGGTGAAAAGGAGAAGTGTCTGGTGGTGGGCAGAGGACCAAAGTGCTCCTGGTGCAGGATTAATGCCCGGCCTGTTGGCAGCCCCAGAGCACCTAGGGGCTGTGACCTCAGCCCTTGCACATCAGTCCTGCACTTGCTGTGCCCGTGGGAGTGCAGTGCTGATGGAGTTTAGGAAAGGGAGGGCTTTTGTGCAAAAGAGCGCCTTCCTCTGAAAATGACCAGAATTTGTTCCTTAGCTGAGGACATTTTAAACCTCAAATACAGTATTTAGCACACCAGGGAGCCATGCAAAGATTTGGGATGGTTTCTACTGTGTAGTTGAGATACTTAAATATGAAGGGACAATCTGTGTTGTTTTCATTTGTGATCAAAAATAATGGGGTGCGTTTTTCCAGGCTACTCTAGATAAATTCAGTACTCCTATTCATGTTCATAAAAGTCATGCAATATGAGCACAAGCCAACACTGAAATTATCCCATAGTGGCATTTAAATTGGTAGAGAAAAAATATGTTCACTCCCTATAATACTGGATTCTTTTTGCCCCTTTCTTTTAAATTTCTATTAATACAAATTATTTGAGCATTAGTATATTGGCCTTAATTAGCTTTCATCTTTCCCCTTTTGATTTAAATATTGCCAAGCTCCATTAAACTGACTGTGTGAATGCCAGAAAATGGTCTACTGCTGAATTCCAAGCGTGTGTCTTTGTCACAGTGTAAATTGAAAGGTCACAACAGGTCATCTAATTGCTTGGTACATATTCTATTAATTGCACTTTTAATGTGTAAAGCACACTGAAATTATCAGATAAAGGATGCTACATTCTGGTAAAACATCAGGTGTGCCTGAATTATAGTCAGACAACATAAGAAAATTATTCTAATATCTGTTAAAAAAATTTTGATTTGGGTCCATTTCCCTTTCATTTTAATTGACAGTGACTTGCTCACCTCCACCTTTCCTGCTGTCAGCTCCTTTGCTTCTCAGAGCTGGGATACTTGGAAAATCCAAGAGCAGCAAGCTGCCCTCTCCTTTTATTTGCGGGATGTGCTCTGTTCAGACAAGAATGTAGCAATTCTGCGGTACTTCTCAGTATTTGTCTCTCTTAATTCCTTCAGAAGGTGTGTTTATACTGCATCATTTCTCTAAAGAAACACTGTCAAGATGAAAAATGGAAGGCCTAGGAGTTAGGAAAAAAATTAAGATGGTAAGACTCTGCTTTAGCTTTATCTAGTATCTGCAAAAATTGATGAATAACAGCTGCAGAATTGGTATTTGCCTAATCCTGCAAAGTGTTGGCTCCTCTGAGTGATAAAATGCACCCTAAATTCCCAGTGTGTAAGAGAACATATTTTTATCCTTTTAATTAATCAAAAACTTACCATTTTAAGCCAAAGTCTCATCACTCAATCTCCACTTTCCACAATCATTATTGCTTCCTGATGCATGTGTGGAGCTTATGCATCACACTTCCAACAAGATGTCATCTTCCAACCAGATATCATAAACCAAAGGCCAGTGAAACAAAACTTGTTTTAAAGCAACTCACTCAACATCAGACTGGAACTCTGCTCACTTTTTAGGATGTATTTAGTGCTCTATCATATTTAGTTTTGAGAAGCTGAATAATTTCCTCCCTGTTTCAATGTATGGAATGATGAAGTTTAATCTTTAAAGACAAAGCAAGAAAAAATTTAGCTTCTTACTTACGGAGGCTATGAAATGACAGCTTTCAGATTGCTTAGCACTTGTAGGAATTGTTATGATGGAAAAGCTGAGCAACCATTTCAGCTCCAGTAATGCTTATGTACAATCAGGAAAGCAAGATGGCAGCACAAACATTAAAAAGAACATTAATTGCAATAAGATTCTTTTGTAAAACAATTCCAATTTTTCTTCAGAAACCTTGGCACTGTTTCAAATGTCAAAATTGCTTTTATTTTGCTACAAGAAGTTATATGTTGGCTAAATTAAACTGCCTTTTCCCTAAAAATTAATTTTTAATGCGGAAATTTTCAAATCTGAGTTATTCTGCTCAGCAGCCAAAAAAAGACAGTTATTCTGCTCAGACAGCCAAAAAGACTTCAATTGCTCTGTTATTACTGATGATGTAGAAGATATGTTTTAAACCCCAAACCTAATTCACTTCCTTATTTGTTGCATATACCTGAATGTGAAAAAAATGGAAATATTAGAAATAAAGTGGTATCCTTGACTGTCACATAAGAGCCAGATTTTGTAAAGGGACTTCCATATAAGACTAAAATATAATGCAAGTGGTATTTAGACACGAAGTTAAAAGGAAAAAAAAAAAAAAGGACACAAAGGATCTTTTCCACAGGAATTTTGATTCAGTTCCAGATTCACTTTAGCTGGAACACATATGCAGGTATCAGAAAGACCACAGACCTGCAGCAGTTAAGTAACTGCATTCAGCCCTTCAAAATAGTCCCAGGAAGTGCCTTTCCAAACCGTCTGCAGTCATATTCTGGAAACAGAGTGTCACCATCTCGTGCATAAATATTTGTGCCGGGAAGACTTTTCCGTAAATAAAGCTTGGAACATAACCAGTTAATAAAAAAAAGGTATGCTACTTTTATAGATAAGGAGTGTTTCCAAAGTGTTGACAACCAACCCAAACAAAAAACAAGAAGGTTTTCAGAGGATAGATGGAGGTACTAACAATTTTAGCTGTGTCAGGATGTTACTTGCCAAAGTAACAAATTTTATATATTCCTGTGGTAGAGCAAATTTGGGTTCTGTAGTATGTTGTCAGAATTGCTGTCCAATATTTAAGCTGATGCAATTCAATATAGATTATTGAGCAGAATATTGTCTGCACTTATTTTATAAACTATCAGTCTGCACTGTGAAGTTATTTCTATTTTGTCTTTTTTTTTGAGAAGAGACTGCCCCAAGAGATGGGTTCCAAGAGGCTTGACAATATCACTTTTGAAACTATTTACATTCCTGACACTGCATAATAAAATTTTTATTCTGTTCTTTTGTGACTTTTTTATTGCTTGCTTTTGAAACATCATGTTTTATTATTTTTCCATCCTGTTATCAATCCTGAGCAATGAGATGACTGTAATGACCCGTTTTAATAAGCCCATTACAGACTTCTATGTTGATTTGACATACCTAAGTGTAGTAAAATGGTTTATGAGGAATAAACAGCTGAGTAATATCACATTCATATCCTTGGAGATGAAGTGATTGCAGATGAGAAATAAATAATTGAAGGAGACACAGCCTGGTTATTTCAGTTTCTGAACTCCTATGAAACAATGTGGCTGTGTCATGGATGGAGTCGCAAACTTTACTCATAACAAGCCACAGGACATTTTATTGATAGAAAGGAGGGAGTTAACCAAGTTCAGAGGTGAATGTGGTAGTGGTTTGACAAGATTTAGTGGCAGGGTACACTCGGTAACTTACTGCATGGAGGACAGGGTCAGACAAAACTGTCTGGGAGACCCTCCTCTTGAGTCATGAGGCTCAGGAAGGGCACCCTTGTTTTCCAAACTCCTTCTCAGAGGGGAGGTCTGGGTGCAGATGGATCCTCTCTCAGTCCCAGACATGGTCAGTGCTTTATGTCTAAAGGATTATACATGCACAATCAATACTTTATATCACTTAGGTACGATTTCAAAGCTTAGCACACTATTAATCACTTGCAGAGAATCTATTGTGGCAAAAAATCTCTCAGCCTCAAGGACTAACCTTGGGAGGCATTCCTGCTGGAGGGGAGATCTTGGCATGCAGCCTGCTGCTGTGCAGTAGAGCTCAGCAGGCCCGGGGCTGGCCACTCATCATGGAGGAAGATAATTGACTTTTACTCATATTTGCATAGCAGTAAGATGTTTGAGTCACCATTCCAGACAGCCCTTGACTACTCTGTCACCGACCATCCCCCAAAGTCCACAGCAAGTTGGATGCAGCCATCACAACCCCACCGGGAGTTACGGCTTAAGTGAGGCGACACCCACAGTGTTTTAGCCACTGTAGGGCTCCCCACTTGAGATATAGGAACTTTATGGTTTGATCAAAGATTGACAGAATGGGTCAGGCTGGAAGGGACCACAGTGGCTCATCTGCTCCCATCTCCTCGCTTAAGCAGGGTCATCCCAGAGCACATGGTGCAGGATTGCATCCTGACAGTTCTGGAATATCCCCAGTTAGGGACACTCTACACCCCCTCTGGGCAAGCTGTTCCAGCATGCAGTAAAGTTGTTCTTCCTCATATTTGGGTGGAATTTCCTGTGCATCAGTTCCTCCACTTTGCCTCTTGTCCTGCTGCTGGGCACCACTGAAGAGGGCCTGGCTGCCACAAACAGCCACTCTCTGTACACACGCCTTAACATGGATGTAGATATGGTGCTGGAGAGATTTCATTTGTAAATGTCTGAGCTCTAAAGGGCCATGGGCTTCAAAACAGGCTCAGGCATCTGGTTTTTGGCTCTGGCATCTATATGGCTATTCAGGAGCATATGGGCTTGTCTGGTCTGAGAGTGTACCTGTTGTACCTGAAGCATCACCTTCTTGGTAATTTCATGAATAAAGATACAGGAAAGGCAGAAATTTTCAATTTCAGAATGTTTTCTGTCTCTTCAAATTGTACCAAAATTAATAGGTAAGTTTAAAATTTTATTTTTATTATGCACAATAACTTATATGGAAATTAACTATATAAAGCATATTGGCAAAGGTATGCTGTCTGTCACACAGGACCTAACTTTATCTAGTATTCTGAACAGAGCAAAGCTCCCTTAGCCCTACACTCCAGACAGCCCCAAATTGTAAAATCCTATTAATAATCCCCACATATAGTCACACAGTGTGACCATCTAGTCATGAAGCTTTCACTTTTTGAAAGCACAGTACATTAGCTGTGAAATATATTTAATATTTTGCATTTCCCCTACTCCTGGGAGGAGACCATATTGGTACTCTTGTATCTAAACATTCAAATCTTTTAATAAAAAAGTTCATTTTCATTCACTTATGTAGAGGAAGGTGACCATATTTGGATCATGGGGGGAAAAAATCCTAATTAAGACAAAGATATTACAAAAAATGAAAATCAAGACCCATGAAGTTTCAAATAATCAAGCCCTGCAAACTAGCAGGAAATAGACCTTTCCATGTGTTTAAAATTTATTTATTCAGTTTCAGTAAACAAGAAACTTGGGATGTGGAGAATTCACTTCCCAAAACACAAGTGACCTGTGTTTCTTACTTAGAGAAAGGAAAATCAGTCAAAATGGGTATTTTAACAATTTGATGTACAGTAGCTGTTTCATTATAAACTCACAGTGCTGGCTTAAGGAGCAGTAATTTAAGAGTATAGTTGGTTCAGTGGGTTGTTTTGGGATAAAATGATGACTGCAAAAGACTTGGAAATTTGAGCACATGCTCATCTCTGTTACTCATTTGTTCCTCTGTTCAGCTACAGAAGATTTGTGCAGGTTCTGAATGACCTGCTGCAAAAACAACCTGAAACCTAGCTCAAACCAAAGGGATAATAAAATATTTGAAATGTAAATAATAGTTCCTTTGCTAAAAATCTCCCATCGATTTTCAATGTATAGTTTTCCATTTTATTTTTGACCTATCTGCACTTATTTCAGATATCTTTTTGCATCCCACACTTTTCTTCAGGAACACTGGGGAAAACAAAATTATCATGAACCTTTCGGAGACAGAAAAAATAGTTTGTAATAATCATATACCATGCGTGTCCTTTTCATAAACTACCGTCAGAAATATTTATGCATTATGTACTTGTTCCAAGAAATTGCAGTACAGTGTGCATTCCAGAGATAACATGTAGAGGAATCTCCCCTGTATGCTTTAGTTTATTTTGTATGTTGGCATATATTCTAATAACAGACAGAACTTGGGGATTATTTTTTTTAAATTTATGTTTTCCCATATATGGAAATACATATATGTCTTGACTGGAATAAGCCAAACACTTTGAGTAGTGTATTGACATTTATGCTTGAGAAAGTTCAGGCCTGGAAGCTCTTGCAAAGCAAGTCAAAAGGCCAATCCCAGCCTCTGACCCAAAAGGGAACATTTAAGTTCAGGCTCAATCAATTGAAAATGCAGGGCAAAATATGCCTTTAGATGACAGAATTTGATTTACAAGATGCACAGATATTTTCCATCAAGCTGAGCTAATTCAAGTTTGTATTTTGACTGTGTATGTAGAATATCTATAATTTATTTATGACCTATTAAGGAGATTGTTTCCAGAGTGTAAGAAAGCTTAATTAGCACCACTGTTTTTAAAAAGGAAACTCACAATTTCTTTTATATCCTGTCATCAAAAGCACAAAGGAGAAGGCTTTTGTTCTTGTTTTTGTTGGGTTTGGTTTGCTTTTCTCCTTGCTGTCTGTTGAATGTCAAGAGGCCATACACCAGATATTGTACAGTCATGTCTTTGAAGTCCCCAAAGAATTTCAGAATTCTCCTGAAGAGTTTATTTCTTGAAATACTTATTTCCCCTGTGAAATCAGGATTCCTGAGGGACCTGTGATGCCAAACCATCTGCAAGGGCTGTTGTCTTTCTCTGAGAATGGGGGGCACAGCATTAAATAAGGTTTGGGAGTTTAATGTATGCCCCAGGGCCTCATGAAGAGACAATGGAATGAAGATAAAGCCTTCCAAACTCATTCCCATTCACCCTTCTGGCATGTCGTGGCTACTGCCCCTGAACAGGGGTTGCGGTGGAAGAGCAGAAGGCCACAGATACCTGGGGACACAGTGGGTACAGATCAGGATCGGTATTAGTAGGTAACAGACTGAAAAGTAGGTAATAGACAATTAGATAAAAGGTACAGAAAATCATAGTTGTCCAGATACTGTACAGAATGTCTCTAAGACAGCACAGCTCACTGCTGCAGGGTTACTTGGACCTTTTAATCAACATAATTATTCCCACAACACCCACAGAGGGCAGAGAGGGGTAGCAGGAGTACAGTAAATATGCTGTGGAATATGTATATCTCTGCCATTTTTCTGTCAATATCATCAATTACACTTTGATTTATCCTGAGACCAGAATGGGCAGCCAGGACTGAGTGACACCAAAGCAGGATTTGCATGCAGCTTTCCCTGTGTCAAGGTCCTTTCAGATCTTTCAAATTTACAAGGCAATACACTCCGTGATTTCAACTTTATTTCTTTAGCTTATTAAGCAATATAATAAACACAACAAACTGAGGCTCCATCACTTTTTACCCAGACTGGTCTTTCATGCTAATCAACTTATTCACTATTCAGGTGAAGATTTCATAAGAATTCGTTGCTTGATATAACTCTTGATATCATATGTCTATGAGAAAAAGAAAAGAATTGGTTACCTAGCCAACAGAGAAAGTACTAACCCTTCCTCTTCAATCACGGTGCAGGTATCCCCTGTATCACACCGGGAAACAGAAAAACCTCAGCAGTCCAGCTGCAGTTGGATCCACTTCAAAAGCTTTTTGGGTGAGATCTTAGAGCCATAGAATGGTTTGGGTTGAAAGAGACCTTCACAGTCCAACCCTCTGTAATGAGCGGGGACACCTTCAGACAGATGTTTTGCACTCTCAGGCTTGGAGGCTTAGTCTGTCCCGTTCCTGTGAGTTAGTGCATTCTGGGGACACTGCCAGACAAAACAGAGTGGCTGCTGGAGGCAGCAATTTGCACATCATGGTGGCTGAATAGTGGCCAGTCAGCTCTTTCTGGCCACCTGTTCTGCCTGCCTGGTGCTCTCACTTCAACCTCATGCTGCTGCTCTCAACATAACATCAAGTCTGGCATGAGCCAGCTTAGCCAAAATCTGACCTGGGGATGAGTGAAGAGTCACGCTCTGGACCTTTCTGTGCATTGTACACTCGTGCCCAGCACCATTGGCAGTGGCAGCAGAGCCTGCTGCTGGGGTGTGCGTGCCATTCAGAGCTGCCACTCTGCTTCCCTGTGGCTTAGTCTCCCAGCAGTGGTTGGTGTGGAAATGTAATGGGATAATTGAGGCCAATCTGTGTGTTGTGTGACAGAAAATGGGATGCAACAGCCTGAAGCCTACTCTCTTCTTTTACCTTATTTGAACATTTCTGTCTCAGACTCCCAAGAGGAATACATATACAAAGTGTGTTTACTTATAACCCATGACCTCATTTGTACTATTCCCTCATCATAAAGTTGCCTTTCTCAGGGACAGGAGTATTAATGAAGGTAAATACACAGTCATGCTCTCCCTGTATGGCTGCCTAATTTATTCTTTTACATTACACAGAATCAGCAGGATTTGAACACTATAGATACCAGGACAATGTCCAAGCAACCAGTGTGGAAGGCTCTGTTCTTTCAGATAAATTAGTAAAAGTAATGGGGTGGATCCATCTTATTATAGGAAACTGTATTAAGGCAGATTAATGCTGTTAGGCTGAATAACACCATAAAGCTGGGAGACGTTCCCAGGTTTCAGGCTAATGGACTGCCAGCCCCGGCAAGCAGTGCTGGGTGTGTCTTTCAGCAGTGAATACCAAGGGAAATGAAGCTCCTGATGAGACCAAAAGGCATCTTATAAAGGCTGAAGTGTCTCCTGCACCTGAAAGCTTATTTATTGTTCCAATGGAAGCTTTTTTGGGTATCCTTTATTTCAAAAACATGATAATAAAATTAACTGCATTTACTGGTACAGTTTTCTGGGATTTAAAGGCCTGAAAAGCTTCTTTTTAGATATAGAAAACAAAAGAACTGTGGGTCAAAGCTCACTCCTTTTATAGTCTTTTATTCCTTCAGCATGGGTTTGATTTCTGTAGAGATTTGATATTATCTAAACTATTTTGCTTGAATGCTGTCATGTCATTCTGTATACGGGTCCTGCCAAAGGAATATTCACTGTTGACTGTTTTCCTCTAAGGCTTTAAGGTGTGTTTTCAGAAGTGCCTCAAGGGCTTTTTGTTTCTTATACCTCAAAAGAAATCTTGCATGTGCATCCTTTCTTTCTTCCTCTTTACATTCATCAAAAATGAACAAAGGGCGATGTGGACAGCGAGTTACAGTCATACATAAACCATACCCCTGTCTCAAGCTATTGCGGTGAAATCTGTGTGGAAGGCAGCATTTATGGAAAGCCCCTTTTGCATATCAGTACTGTGGAAGTCACCAGGGGTACAACAAAGCACCGGCAGTTTTTTGTTGGTTTGGCTGCTCAGGTACCACGGCTTCACACACAAATCCAGTGGGCTGGCGCCAGAAGGACGATCACACAGGCGCATCCCGAACGGATCGCAGCGCTGCAGACCCCTCCGTAAGGGTTTGGAAGGTCTTTCTGCAGTGGCAAACAATCTCTACTAACTTCCTGGGCTTCCAGAAATACTAATCAGCAGTTCTAGTCTGGAGCACATTTATTACACCCTGACGTGCTGAAGACAGCCTGTTACAAATAGAACTGCCTCGTGAAAAATGCTGTTCCAGTGTTTTATAATAAAGTGCACCAATTAGATGCATTCATTAGGACAAACTGCTTGTCTTTTCTTATATTAGATCTTTTAAAAGGCACAATGCATTTCATAGCTCATTCCGCTCTGTATTATTATTAATTGAACAGAGCACATTACAGAGTTTTAATCCAATAACTGTAAATACATAATGAATAATATTTCCTTGGAGGCTGCCAGGGTTGTAGCAGCCTCCTTTGCAGCTCTGCGTACTCAGAGTGAGATATATTACTGGAAAGTCCCCTCTTCCCTGGCTGTGGGTTCCCCACAGGCATTGCAGGGACATCACCAGAGCAAGGAATAGCTTGTGTGTGGTAGAAGACAAATGCATCATTTGTTAAGAGGCAAATTAGGAGCCAAGCCTAAACTGCAGCCTTTCAACTTTTTCTTGTTGAAAAGGGTCACATGCTCCAGCTCTTCACGTTGTCTTGCAGGTCCTTGGATGCCAAACGGGGAGCAATTTTTTAATTTTAGCAGCATGAGGGTTCCTAACTGCAGCATATTATTTATGAAGGGGAAATGGCAAACACTAAATGAAGACAAAAGGAAACATTCTGTTCCTCTCTGGAGGAGCACAGCATTATTATACAAGGTTGTGATTGGGCATAGTAAGATGAATTGAGCAGCTGTTCCTCCTGACAAGAACATTACTTCTTAGATTGCTGGTAATACATGAGGTAGCTGGCACTCCCTGGTTATACTTAAGTAACAGATATGATCTCAGCAAGAGTAGCCTGAACTCGATGATAACGACACACGATTTTATATAAAAGAAGACTCCAGGGCATGCCAAAGTAGTTTTGTTTTGGTTTTTTTTCCCCATCGTACTTACTAATATTTTCAGGTGGAATAAGTATTTGCAGTAATTTATGCCTGGACTGTATTCAAGGTGTTTAGCAGGGCTAATTAGCTTGAAGAGAAGTAGTGCATTAATACAGTCCTATGACCACTAATGAAGCCCCATAACTTCCAATTCTCAGCTATTTTATGGTCAATTGCATGAAAAATGGTCAGAGAGGGAGATGAGGTCTCTTTGTAGGTATCCTCATAGCTGTATCTGTTAACCTGCCGAAAGGTACAGCAACATGAATTATTTTCAGAGATTCAGATTTTTGCTCATAATTAATGAGATCTCTTTTTCCAGGATCTAGGCCTTTGGCACCTAAGTACATGTGGTCCAATAATATTCGTCTCCCAAGACTTGATCCCATGACAACTGAAAACATTAGGGGAAAATTAAAGAGGATTTTTGCACCTATTGTCATTTTGGCCTGAAAATATCCTACAGCTGTGAAAATTCCAACAGTATGCAGCAGGATCAGGTCATAGTGAAGTGAAAAATATATACCAAAAATAAGAAAAAGGAAAAATATTTAAGCATAGTAGCTACTGAAAAGCTGCAAACCTGGGAAATCTTTTTCACAACAGACAGTAAATCTTAAATTTGCCATCCACTGTTTTTCCTAATATCATGAAATAAATGATGTTGCTAAGCACTGTGAGGACTCTGTGGATATCTAGGATTATTAGCACTTTCATTCTTTAATTCTCATCACTTCATCACTTTTCTATTAAGTGCCTGATGATGAGTCTGCAGAAAGGCAGTGGTATGTGTTACACACCTGGAGACAGGGATGGGGAAGCCACAGTGTTACACTTTTCAAAAGTGAAGTAATTCCTCAAAGTTTTGAAAGTACAAATCACAGTGATGTGCGCTTCTACCTGGCAGAGTAAGATCAAATATTTATCCCTTTTGATTGAAATGGTTCTAACCTTTACCAATGCCAATTGGGGAAATTAATAAATTTCATTACATTGTTGAGGGCATATTCCACAAAATTCTTTCTGTTGGTATAAGTAGGGTCAGTTAGTCCACGTAGTCATTTTAGAAAAGAAGCAACTTGATGCTTGAAGACAAACCTTAGACACCTAACTGTAATCCTAAAATCCAGCTCAACTCTTGCCTAATTCTGGAGACACCTGACCTTCTTAGGTGCCTCGTTTTTAATCAGAAGAACCCCAGGTGTTGATAAATTGACTTTTAAACATATCTAATTAAAATTTTGTAGAAGACTGGGCAGAATTACAGCACATGGCTACATCTTTTAAAAGATCCCTTATCCAAGACAGAGCTTCACCACAAATGCAGTAATAGCAACTACATTTGTCCTTAACTACATTAAGGACAGAAGGAAGAGCCAGAACATCAAGTCTGCTGCATGTGCCTCCACGTATTTGTGCAGGCATGGTCTTAAAAAAGGTGGTGGCTTAAAAAAAACCTCTCAGGATGCCTAAGCACCAGCTTCAACTCAGTCCTGGGCCTTCTCTAGAAACAATCTCCAAAGACTGCATTAAGAACCTTGACACACAGAGAGGTTTTGATATTTTGTTGTATCAGCAGATATTAAAAAAAATGAAGCTTCTGACATTGTGGTCCTCAGGTCTGGTCTTCAGGTCAAACATAGGTGTTCTACTAATGGGAAAAAGAAATGATTACTTATGCTTGGGTGCTTAATAATTCCAGCTGGAATGTAGGAAAATCAGCTTTCAGCATGCATTGCAATTTTAAAGAACAAAATTAAATTAAATGCTGAAATGAAAAATCTCCAATTGGAAGAGCAAGGACCTGATTCTGATTGCCATATTTCAGGTAAAAAATTACCCTCTGAGCTTGAAGTAACACTTGATCCTCCCATATCCAAAGTTGTTCCTTGGCACAATTACATATCTGTGAAACTATTTCTTGTGCTTTGTTTTTTGTCACTCATACACAGTAAAAATACACTTTAAAAACCTTTTAAAGGGAAGAAGTATCTTACAGTGAACCTGAAATCTGTATTGAAACACAATATGGTTCGAGAGTCATATAACATTAAAAAGAATGTGCCATACCTCAGCTGTTTTTAATAGATATAAATATTTAAAAACATTCTAAACTAATGTTGTAATACTGAAAGTCTTCAACAAACAGATTAAGGTTGAGAGCTACCAAAAGAATCTGAGCCTCTTAGATGGGAATGTCTTTTTACCAAAAAATCCAAGGAAATTAGGTTTTTTTTAAAATACGAAAGATTTCATAAATGCTTTCAAGTCCTTTAATAAAAAGGGTTAATTAAAATCCAGGTGGCATTTATTTGACAGTGTGAGGGTGAACATTTGAATTTCAAACTCAGTGTAACACACTTTTCTCCCTCTGGCTTTCACAGTGAATTGAGCGTTTAACTCCCCTCAGCAATTTTGGAAATCTCAATTTGTAGCAATTATGATGAGAAGCCATTACTTGATAGAAAGAAAGAAAGAATAGTTAAGTTCAAGACAGGTATCTAGATTCCTTTTAAAATAATGAGCACCCACAAATAAAAGGGGAATTCTTGCCAGAATTCTACAACTCCCTTTTTCAATTTGCATATTAAATTGTACATCTACCAGTTTCTGTTAATTCAGCAAAATAAGAACTTCATATGAAAGTAATTGTGTTATTAGTCTACCTTGGCAGTAATGATCCTAAGGTGAAGGTAGCAAGTAATTGTATTTCCAACTGTGTCTTCTTTTTAATAATTAGTTGTAAAGTTATGTTGTGCCTTCTCCGTTCATGAGAACTTTTCTCTCATCTTCTGCACTACACTGAGCCACATTTAAACTAAAAAGGCAGTTTTCTGCTAAAAAGGCAGATTTCTTGAGATTCTTGTGGTTAATAATTGTTCAACAAGTCTGAAGCCGATATTCTCACACCTTTTCCAGCTGTAAATTGCTTTACCAATTTCCATTTTCATTAGACTTTTCCATGTTATTCTGCTTTATGAAATACAAAATTTGAAATAATGCCCTTGTTTTTAAAAGCTTTAACCAATTAAGAGAACAAGGACACTGGAAAAGTGACAAACCTTAACCAAACAAGGAAAAACTGAACATTTTCTCCCCCTACACCTATATTTCTCACAAAAAGAGTAGTTTAAAACATCTAAAAATATTGATACAATACTGGTTGTAATATATTTTTATAGAAGTTGTATCTTGCTTTTGCTTTCAAATTTCTTTTGGCATTTACCTAGGTCAAATTTTATTTATATACATAGAATGTTATTAATATTAAAATATTTCCTCCTATCTCCTGACTGCTTAGAAAAGAAAAAAAACCAAGTCTGTTGGCCATGTTGATTGATTAAAAAATAATTTATCACAGGTGTAAATTTAAGGGAAAAGTTGTCCAGCAAATCCTGGTTACACAGAGCCTACCAGACTCTCTCAAAGAACTGCCAGCTGTTGTTTATTGCAGATATTGACCAAATGCTGGAAAAAGCAGCCATGTATCACAGATCTTTCATGTTTAAACAGAAATAAAGTGCTGCCTTTATACATTCTTTTTTCATCAGCTAGAAAGCTGCTGAAGTCAAGTGTAAATGTAAAACCCAGAGAAGGGAAAAAACCCAACAGAATAAATTGTTGAGGCTGCTCCAGTGAGTACAGTGAGACAGGGAAAATGAATTCCTTTTCATCCTGATGGCTGCTTTCTTGCCATATGTTGTTACATTTTAAGAGTCACTCCACACTCAGGAAAAAGAAAAAAAGCTGCTATCATTTAGAATGTAAACTCATTGTTTTAAAACAAATTAAAACCAAAGGTGGAAAGATGGCTGTCAACAGTGTAGCATAATTTGTGTCTTCCCACCTGTCATTACCATTATTTATTTATTCATTCCAGGTCATGTTTGTATTAAGCACTAATTATTTGCTTTGCTTACACAAGTCCGTCTGTTTAGAACTATAGGAATAAGAGATTTTTATACATGAAATTAAATTGTATCATTTATAACATATCTGCATTTAGGTCGAGAACTGCCATACATCTAAGTTGCATTTTTTACCTAACATGTATTTTATTTACCACATATCAAGCTGACATAATTTCGTTTTACACAAAATACTGATTTAAATCCTGTTCTGCACTACAGAGTTGTCTTTCCTGTTTTAAATTTTTACAAATACTGAGATCAGGGAATTATCCCCATTTAATATCTTTGAAATGGTGTTGAGGCTGGAGATATTTTCTGTGTACATGCACAAGCTGTCCATGTCAAACAGAAAGCAACATAATTAGGTTTTCTCTGCTTGTGGTTCAAATTTTTCTTTTTCCTGGAGAAACTGAAGCGATACACTCTGCTTTTACTGTCCTGAGGAATATTAACCTTAAGGACTACACTGAAAGGTGAGGGGAACAGTGAGGTGGACAGATCAAAAGAGTGGTCAAAAAGGAAATGGAAGGTCACTTTTAAAACCCAAAGCGATACTAGAGATGGAACTCAAAGAGATTACCTGTTCTTCAGTGAGCAGGAGGGTGGAGGAAGTGCTTATCATCTAAGCAGTCCAAAATGGGCAGCAGTGATAAGCGGTGCTAAGCATTGCTAGGAGTGCTTAGATGAGCTTGACTAGCCACAAGAATTCTTTAATATGATCAGTCATTTGTTTTCTCCACAACACCCATGAGTTAGGAATTTGCAAATGCTATCCTGGTGCTGCCAGAAACAGATTCACAGTGACCTCAATATGTCACCAGAAAGGGTTTCTGGAAATCCTTTTGTTTTGCATGTGGTGTCTTAGCATATTGGAAATACGATTGTTCTGTTATTGCTCTAGCCACTCTTTGTTATTGTTACAAAATATTCATGTCACATTACTTTAAAAAGTAGTATTTATTCTGCACCAACTAGCTCAATGAAACAAACTTGCAGTTTGATAAACAGTGTATAGATTGAAAAGTTGAATTAGACAAGAACAAATTTATCCTGTCGCATAAAGTGGATGTTAATTGCATTTATTCAGTCTGTTCATTAAAAGACCAGAGAATCCTGCAGTCAGAATTATGAATTAGCATGGCTGAGTCCAAAGGATATAGTAATGTGGGTATTTATCTGTGTCTTGGGGTGCACTTTTGGTTTTTCTCTCCCTTAAAATTCCCAAACCTGCCAAGTAGCAGTGTACCACGTCACTGCTTCTATACAGGTACTAAACAAGGATTTACTCCTGATCATTTGCAAATCACAAATACCTTTCATGTGGTAAAAGGCATCACTCTATATGACGTCTGAGATAGATTTTCAGAGAGAAAATCTTACAGTGATGGTTTGAGAAATAATTGGCAATATGTCTTTGGGAGAAGCCTGTCCTGATACTATATTTGAATTGAAACTGAAACTCTAAAATTTATGTTATTCTTGTGGGGTTTTTGTTTTGTTCTGCAGTCTGGTTGGTTGACAAAGTAAAAAACTTTGACAAATTTTGAAAGGAGACCTCTAACATTTGAAAATTATATGATCATACTGAAGATGATTCAAAAAAGGTGTGGTGTGTCAATAATCAACAGATAAATTACAAAAGTATCAGAAGTCCTTGAATATTTCTATTTACATGAAACTAGCTAACACCAAACAGTTTACAGGTAATACAAACTGTATTTTTACAAGTATTGTTCTGATCTGTCAGCCTCGAAGCCTCTCTTACTGTTGACTCCAAACTTCTTTGTTGCAATATTTATAAACCTGCTCTCATGTGTCTTTTAAGGAAATGTGAATTAGCCAAATAATGAAGCTAAAATTATAATCTGTTTGATAGCTGTTTGAATAGAAAATCAAAAACTTGCTGTTATCCAGCGGCACGCCAGAGACTGCCTTCTTTTACCTAAAGGTACTCATTTTATTACTTGTAAAGATAAAGACTAATTAAATGTTACACAGCCTTTCAGTAATTCAAAAGCTCCACTAATGAGAGGTACCATCCTGTTAAAAAAATGTTCAGGCAGACAGTTCTGAAGAATGAGGAGAGCCTGTGGAAGCAAAGAGCACCGAGTGACACCAAAGTGGCTCGCAGCAAGTCAGTGTGACCACTGTCTGCCACTGGGGCAGCATCTGGTAAGAGTGTTTGGTGCTGGTTTTAGAAATACCAATTTAAGCTCTACATCTCATCCAAGAAATCTGAGTGTTGAGGAAATGGTGAGAATTCTACAGCTCCGTTGTTGGAAATTACATAGGATGGTCATGGATAGAGCTCACAGAAAACCCATCTGCCCCGAACTCTGCAAACAAATTTGCACAGATAAGCCTTTGTGACCTTTGATACCTGCTGCTTTTGATTGTGAGCAGCAGACACGTATCAGACCACTCTTCCTGACAGATTTTGAGTTCAGGGCTCATGACAAAACAAGGTGGCTATAGGGCAAAGTGGAAAGTAAAGATACAAATCATTCTGGGTTTCTGATATTCCTGCCGGCATGAATATGCTGTATATATATCTATATGTATGTGTGCATATAAATACATATACACCAGAAGCTGCTTTCCATTTCCTTCTGTAGTTTTTACAGAAAGACAGAATTTGAGGCAATCAGGTTGAGGGTGGAGACACAGGCATAAATGTGCATGAATTTGTGTATATCTGTGTGTATATATATATATATGTGTGTGTAGCTATATCTCTGTGTTTACGTAGTCTGTACTCACCCACACACATTTTACGTGCCTGTCCATGTTTGCATATTTCCCAGTGGTCTGACTGATTGTAGGTAGAAGAGGATTAATGTGTGACTTCCCTGTGTGCTCCCATTGGGGTCATTTTCCCTTGGACCAGCCAAGTCCCTCTGGATGGCAGTGAGCTAGAAAAGCTCTGTGTTTGGAACAGTTTTGTCAACATTGTCTGGAGCAGAGCCCTAAATGAGTGGAAGGGAGCTTAATCCTCTCCTGCATTCAGATGCATGAGGAGGGGAGCTAGAATTGGAGCTGCCGTAACTGCCTCTGCTGGGAGGTTTTGGCTCTTTTTTTTCAGGGAGACAGACAGCCCCTAGCTGTCTGTCTCCCTAAATATGGGGGGAAACACTGCTGGAAAGGGGTGAGTGACTCATTTTTGAAGACACAATTGATCAAGTCAGGGATTAGGTTGCCCCACCCAGAATGAAGGCTAAGGGCACAAGTTTCACTGCAAATCATAGGTTTATTCATGTATTTTTGGTTGGTGTTTCTTAGAATTAAATGATTTCCATACAAGATCTTTTGTTGAATTTTATATTTTGGTCTGTACAGTCAAGGTTATTCAAGCTCAGTGCTGAGTTTCATTAAATCAAAGTGAATGAAGGGTTAATACCTCATCCTTGGAGTTTGGAATGACATTTGAGCATGAAAAGCAAGTTTCATTTAAATGTGAACCTTTTCAAATTATATTTTCTGTGAACTGGTGCCAACTCGATTACAGAAACTGCTTTTGTACTGATCTGGTTAGTAAGCTGCCTGTTTGTTTTAAATCTAATACAAATGCTTAAATTTAGTGACATGCATATATTGCATATATTCATTGGCTTTAAGTCTTGGAGATTCTGTCATTCTTAAATAGTCTGCTCTGGGAGATATTGTTAAGAAATTAAAAATGACCTTTACATAAGAATTCTTTAGAAGGGTTAAACACAGACAGAATATGCAAAACTGAATTAATTTTTTTTATAAGCTGAAGGATTTTTCTGTTGGGTCCTACAAAGGACTAAACTTTATTTAGTCTCTCCCCTTTATATCTCCAGGGTAATGGGAAATAGCTGAATTTGTAATGAGAATTAAAGCCAGCATAAAAATTCTGATCTCTATTCCCCTACATAAGGATCAGTGATTCTGCGACTTGTTGATTTCCAGTTTAATAAATTGTAAATTTCTCATGATGTTCATCACTGTTGCCATGGGTTATGTTCAGAGAGAGACTGGCAGTGGAGCAGCTTGCTGGAATCTTGATGTGATAAGAGGTCACCTAGCAATGCCACGCCAGGTGGAACATCTGTATGTTCCCCACAGAAAAACAGTGACCTCACTGCACAGTCTTGTCAGAAAACAAAAAAGCAGAGGGTATCATCCTGCATGGAAGTTTAAAAAAAAAAGCTTTAAAAAAAGAGAAGTCGTAGGAAATTCAGCCTTGCTTTTAAAGCTTTTCTAGAAGAGGCAAAGAAATAATATAAATAATAAAAACCCCTTTGTTGTTCCTCAGTAACAATTACATCAATAACCTATAATTAAGTCAGGCTTACTTCTCTTACGCTCTTCCAGGGTATAAAGAACATTAAAAATATTTGAGCTTCTAAAAGCCATGGGTCCTGAAAATCGTCTGTTTCACTCTTTGGAGCTGACAGGACTAAGTGAGAATTTTTCTCTGGAAAATGGTATATGGTAATATCTCACATACAAGTTCCCTGAGTAGTGAATTATTTTTCCTGAAAAAACTAATTGTTGAAAATGTGTGATATGAGGATGGTCTTTGAGTAATCATTGCCTAGATATGATGGAAAAAAGTGCATACAGACATCCTGTATTCCTTATTCAGCCTCCTATTGCATTGATTGTACCAGTAAATGGGTACAGAAATAGCTTTTCTTGAACTTTGCCAGATAAATGCAAATATGGCACAAAATCTTTTCTTCAAAGAGTTAGGTTCATATATCTGTGAACTGCTTAACTCCAATTTCCTTGTTCAGTATTTCTTTGCCAGAAATAAAGTGGATTCCATCAACAAGCTACGATATAAATCTTGAATGACTGAGACCTTTGGGAACTGGTTGGAATAATGGATTGAATGTCATCTGTGTATGCAAAGTTGACAGAATCTGTCAATCTTCAGGAAAGCTTTGAGGTGGGTGTATGTTTATATACCTGTGTGTCTAAGGCGACTGTGCTGGGACAGTCCTTAGTGTAAGTGACAGCACATTTGGATCATTAATCTGACCTCTCATTCTTACAATGCCTATCAGATTTCAGGGAATAGTCACATGTTCCTTCTGAAAAGAGCTGGAGGAGTTTAAATACCTTGAGAGCCACAACTCCTATGTAGAGATTGTTTGCTCCCATAAAACCGTGACTTGGGTGGGCCTTCATGAACTGCAATGCCCAAATCTTCATTTTCTTTACACCTTTTTTTACTTAATTTGACTGCACTGGTGCTGATAAGCACTTCAGACATTTGCCTTTGCCAGCTGAGTGGTTTTTTAACTTTTGTGGTTTATAACTTCCAGCTGGGGAGTGGTTCAGGCCAGCTGTAGGGGATAGTGCTGTTAGTTCCCCTTGTATACATGGGAAAAAAGTGTCTATGTCCTGAGTAAACAGGGGAATCAGAGAGACCTGGAGAAGCTGAAAAATATGGAGGGCTTTAAGAGAAAAGGATTTTCAGGAAAACACTCTTTCCATTGAGAAGACCTCAGTTAAGAATGTCCCCACTTCCCAGGTGAATGTATCGCGAAACAGAAAGGTGTGAATCGTGCTGCTGATCTTAGCAAGTGTCCTCCAGTGTCCTCCTCCCTCTGGCCTGGAGTGACTGTGCCAGGCCCTGAGAAGGGGCATTCCCAGCACATGGCTGTAACAAAGTGTGTGGGCACTGCTACAGGACAGTCTGCTGTAGGCTGAGCACCCTGAACAGAGTGTGGTAGAAACCAGAGCAGAGCAAAGCCCCTGGTTTCACCTCTGGGACTGCCAGCAGCCCTCTGGCTCCTCTGGGAGACTCTGCTCCCATGAGCTGGGATTAGGCCTGTGCTGTGCCAAAGATCACCCTCAGTTATTTGTCCTTTTTGGGGAGCACAGAAGATATTTCGGTCCTGTCCAGCAACACATGGTTATCCCACCTTCCAGCACCTCTGACAGGTTTCTAGATCTGTCTGTGAAAGGGAGCAGAGAAGGGAGAGGCCGAGTAGCCCCCTAACTCTATTGGTTACCTGAACAAAACACTTTTTTGCTTCCTTGCATACTTGCGTCTCCCTTTAATCCTGGGCTGTGCTATCTGACCTGAGCCAGCCAGCCTTCCTTATCCCTGCCTTTCTCATGGCATGTTGCTATTTGAATTCATCTAGTAATTGATTATATTATGCTAGAATGATGGATAGTTGCAGGCAGATGAGAAGCAGGTAGATATTTATTACTGCTTTCACAGTCAGCATCCAAGGACAGCCTACTGCAAGCTTCACTGGAGCCACTGCAAGGGCTTCTCTGAGAACTGATGAAGGAGCCCCCTCCTCCCAAAGGAGAACATTTGTAGGGAAACTTCCTCTTTTCCCAAATAAAAATAAGAGTCTTAAAAACTGCAAATAAATAGATTTTATATTATTAACATTATCTTTTTCTCCAGGTTTGTTTTGCAGTAACATTTCTCCGTAATTGTGGTTCATCACTCCCAAGAGAATTACTTAATTCATTGCAGCTTTTAACTTTGAATTTTTTGCACAAAGGAGATGTCGAATGCATTGTCCTTTCTGTGTTATGTTATTTAGCTTTATGAATTAGTCAAAAGGTATAATGATTATCTTTGGTATCCCAGAACAGAAGACTTCTCAGAAAAAGAAATAGAAAAGTAATTTTTAATTTTTTTTCCATTGCTAACAATTCAAAATATATTAATGACAACCCTCACATGCACCAGTGTCCTTAAGTTCAGGTTTGCAGGTATTTATAATTCCAGAGCACATCAAAGGATTATAAGACTACAGTTTAATATCTGAACATTAGCATGAGGACAGGACACTTGTGGATTCTGGAGAAAAATCCTGATTCATTCACTATGTCTCAATTCAACAACTTATACTGTCCTTCAGGTACTGGATAGTTTCCCACAGCTGGTAGACAGCAAACCCAGGCAGAACTCCATAAAGATTGATCATTTATTTCATTGCAAAGATAGCTTCTTTGGTTTAAATTGCAGATGAGATTGATTTGAACCAACCTGACAAAGTTTGCAGTGAAGTAAATTAGGGGCTTTCATCTCTACAGCTTTAAAGCTCATCTGTGAAAACTGGGCAGGTGGGAAAGAATAGCTCTTCTGGAATTAGTCCAGTGCAATAAAATGGTTGGATCTAAACTGTCCCAAGAGTTTAGATCCAACCATTTTATTGCACAACCATCCCAAGAGAGTGACAAGGTCTCTCTTCCAGGGGATGAGTTAGTTCGTGGGCCCTCACACTCCAGTGTCAGCTCCACGGACATGCTACGTGTCCCTCATTTTAGACCTGCCTCCGAAAATCTGAGACAGCCACTGGAGCAGAAAATAAATCAAAATGTACAATGTTTCCAAAAGGGATTATTTTTATGTTTAACTTTTCATTCTGATAATTTTTAAAAATAAGTAGGAATACTAATGTTTTCCAAGAATTTCTGTTGCCTTTAGTTGTTTACATTTCTTCTACTCAGCAGCCTGTACCTAACTGGTCTTTTTTATTTATCCCAGAAGAAGCATAACTGGTTACTTTCTAGCCACCTATTTCTAGTGCTCAGAATCTCACTTGCTAAAGACAAAGGCAAAACTCTTAATGAATTTGCTGAATGTCACCTCCTTTTAGGCTGTGTGGAAACAATGAGGTCTATTAGGAAAAGATATTTTTGTACAACTTTTTAAACATTTTAAGAACTACTGAAAGAAAATAATCGGCGTCTAAATTAGAGCAAATATTTGAAACAAGGTTCATAAGTTGGATTTCACTATGGCTCAGTTGCACAAAGCATCTAAAACTTTAAAACTAAGGGATAGAACTCTTAAAGGAATAAATTAACAGTACAAAGCACCTTACCTGAGGGTTATCAAACACCTAAAAATATTACTAATAGGTAAATCAGAGAACTGGCTGCTTTCTAACTAGTCTGTTAGTATTCTCAAAGGAGGCGATCATTATGTAATTATTTTCTTGAGGCAGACAGCATCATCAACCACTTTTTTATGAATTTTATGACATGCTAATTTCCCATCTGTCCCAAGTAATATAGACTACACTTTAGTTCATTCACCATAGCTTAGCAGCAAAATTGCAAGAAATAAATGTCTATTCAGCCCTCCTGAAGGTTAGGTTTAGGTGACAATGATCATGTTGTTTGGATTGGAGGGAGCATTCCCTCTCAAACGTGTCTCTAACATTCATTATTAATGTCTTCATGTTGACAGCCACCAAGAAAAACCCTTCCTTGCTCTGGAAATCCAGGCCCAGACGCTCCCAGGATTTGTGGTACTCATCCCTAGCAACTTCAGCAGGTGCAAACAGATGGCTGACATTTCTGCTGGGCCATAAAATGCAGAATACTACTGTCCTGCTCCACCTAACTGGAATCAATTAAGTATGGAGCAGGATATCGGGCTATGAATCACAAGTCATTTGTTTCCCGTAAATTGCGTCGTTTGTTGGGGTTTTTTTAATGCTTCATTTCACGGAAACCCCAGGGATGGCAGGGAAAGCAGCAAAAGAGAGAGGTAAGTATGTACTTGAAGCAGTTAAATTGGAAAGCGAGATTCCCTGTTAAAATCCCTGAGAATGAAGCTGGTTTTGGAGGTTATTGCTATATTCCATCTCTGATGTCATGTTCCTTCTTGTTTGATCTCCTGAATACCTTCCTAAAATATGCTGGATCAATTACTTATGCTGTGCTTATATGGCTAAACCTGGACCAAAACAAATAACTATAACCTTTCTTGAAATTATTTTTCTGAGCTTGATCCTTTCACTAATGCTCTAAAAATGGTTGTGTCAGGACAACTAATAGATGCAGAAATCCATAGCCGAAGGGGCTTCAAGGGATGTTTAAGAGCTTTCTAGCTAGCTTGGGGAACTCATAGTCTAATATTTAGAAAGAATAAAATTGCTATAAACAGAGGCAACTGAGTGGAAAAAGGACAAAAGGCAGAAAAACTTCAAATGTGAAATACAAAATCAAAACAAAGAGAAAAAGATTATTAAGAATCTAAGAAAATTCTACTTTTTTTTCCCTGGTTCTGATTTGTATAATGAAATGTAAGAAGAAAGTATAAATATAACAATAGAGATTTCATTTCACTTCATGCTCCTGTTTTTGTCTTCAGTTTTCTCTGAGTCAATCACAGGCCTTTCCTAATTACTGCCACAAGGGTGAATAAATGGCAAAGGGAAATAAGCAGGATTTGTGTACAGGGTGAGTGTGGTGACATTATCTCAAAAGAATAAGTTGATGTGACAATGTTTTAAATATGAGCTGGCAAGTGCTAGTAAGTTTGCACTGCCTGTTTTTAACCTTTAATTTGTGAGAATGCTGTGAATAGAGATTAACTTCCTTTACTTAATATTTATTTTTTCAATGCCTTCAAATTGGAGCTGTCATCATTAATGTTTTGAAAAGTTGTTTACTTTCCCAGGACTTTCTGTTGGTTTCGGTTTGCCACATGATTCACTCTTCCAGCGTGGAAGAATGGAGAACCAGTGGAGGGCTTTTTTCATGTTACCTGAGCAGGGAGGATTTCACAGTCTGGGAGATTCAGGGTGAAAAGTTCATATTCAAAGACTATTATACACCTTTCAGATAGTCTTGAACTACCCAAGGTTCTGACCTCTAGCACTTAACTGCCAAAATATAAGTCATGAGAAGAATATATTGAATCCAGAAGGAGTGATGAGATCCATAAAATTTGGTGCTGACCATGTCTTCAGATCTACATTTGCCGAAGTTCTTGTAAAGCAGAGAAATTCCAGCAAGTGTTCTCATTTGCTTTCTCCCCTCCCACCCTCTCTGCGCCTCAAACCACAGGAGTTTTGAAGCTTGGGGATTGCATCTAAGAGGTAAAAACCAAAGGTTTTTACCAAAGGCTGGCTGAATCTTGGCAACCTAAAAGAGCAGCTCAGCCCCATAAATGGAATAGGTCACAGCTCTTCAGCTTTCTCCATATCCCTTTAATAATCCTGCACGAACTCCAGTGGATATTTTGCCATTCACTGGTGTAGCCAGATTTGCTGATATAATCTCTTATTTATTCATGCAAATATTACAATTTTCAGGTTAATTGTTAGATTTAATTGGTTTTCCCTAACTGCTATGGCTACCCAAGTGAGCAATGTTTAAAATTTTTGTATTCAGTAGAGAAAATGTTAAAAATCAGCAAAACATAGATCTGTTCAAAAAAACTTTTTGTTTTGAGGTAAAGGGAAAAATAACTTATTCTCGCAACCAAGGTATGTTTGCTTTTCTGTGATATTCTGACAAAACAAATAAAATATGAAAAATAAAATTCTGTATAAGCAACTAGTTCAAGTCAATATTCACAGAGAAAAAAATTTCATTTTTTATGGTGTATGTGATGTCAGTTGAAACCAAAGAATCTTTACATATTCTCAACTAGAAACACCACATATGGTTTCAGTATATAGCTTCTACGCTGTTAAAAAATAATCCAACTTTTCCCTATCGTCTCTTTTTAGGGGAAGTAAACTGTTGAAGATACATTTGTCAAAGCTTGTTCTGATGTTGGAAGCACATACTGAAAACATAAAATAAGTTGCAAAGAATACATATAGAGAGACTGATAGTCTGCCTGTCATGAATGCTTTGAAATACGTATTTCCGTTTAATTTCTCAAAAATTAGAAAAAGCACTAAAAATAAAACAAAGACATTTTTGTTACTAGGTGGGAAGCGT
>VYZT01004337.1:7781-33008 GCA_013400735.1 Pomatostomus ruficeps | reverse complement strand
GCCTCTGAAAAGACTAATTTAAAATCTGATTTGGTGGCTTTTTTTGTGGTTTGTTTTTTTTTTTAGTAAGCAATATTTGTGGTAAAATTAATTAAGTAAACAATTATCTTTTAAAAAGTATCAGTGTAATTCAGTATATGAGGGTTTATTATTTGTGTTGAGGATTCTCACTATTTTATTTTCAATTGTAAAGGTTCAAAGATAACATCACCTGTCACTGCCGGAGTTGCAAGTTCATTGTCAGAAAAAATAGTAGAAACCATTGGGAGTAGCAGACCAAATGCACCTCTGACATCAATTCAAATAAACTTCATTAAGAATATGATACAAGAAACAATGGATGACTTCAGGTACTGGTATTCATGCAGAGTGTTGTTTTCAATGACAGGTTTTCTTAATGAGGTGTTTCAGCATTGGCTTTAACAAATTTCTCTTTGGATTAGAAAATTACACCATTTATAGCCTTATTTTTGAAAATCTAGGTATGAAAGTTAGTTTTTAATAGCCCTGATGACTAATTAGACTGATGTCTCCGAGGGCTGTTGGTGTATGACTTTGCTGACATTTTCAGAATGAGTGAAGATTTCTCAGATGGTAAATTTGGTCTGCATAGTGAGGTCCTTAGTCTTTTCCTGAAGCCTTGTGCTGATTTCTTTCCCTCCTTGCTCATCTCCCTGTCCCAGCAGGAGAAATTTCAAGTTGATACTGAGGAGAGTTTGACTTAACCAGTTGACTTGTGTTGGCTTTGATTGTTGTTAGCTTGGCATGTGTAAGGTAAAATAGTGTGTGTGTATTTCTGTTGGTGAAGCTTTGCAATGAAATAATATCCGTGCTGTAAGTGATGGCTGGTGTCACATTACTTTGTGGATATCTAAACAACATTCCAATTGTCTCGAAAGGAGTCAAAGTAGCAGGGTTCTATTTGGAGTGGAGATTGAAGAAGGTGAAGAAGTTAAGAGAATTGTATCTAGGATATCACTTCCCAACCCCTGTTTAAGATGAAGTAGGTTGAGTGGAGATGATGGAGAGAAGAATTGCTGGGCAGGGGAAATGCTGCTGTCTCAATGACAAAAATCAATGCAAAACTAGCTTAGCAGGTCTATGTGTTATGGCTGTTTTGTATCTACCAACAGAAAAAATACATGGAATGTTTTTTAATGTCTTTACATAAGTATAGTATGGTAAAACTCCCCTGGGATTTTTTGGCAATCAACACACATCAGATGAAAACCTGTGACTGATGTGACTTAAAATACAGTCTATGTATTGCATATGTGTTTTCTTTAAAGTCTGTGTTCAGGCATTCCAGAGTTAGAAGTTATGCTTGCCAGTCTTTTACTTCCAGTACCTGAGATCTGGAGCCTTAAATATTGTGTTTTTCCTCTGGCCTATACTTTCTGGAGTGGCTGGAAGGCTCTGCTGGTCCTTTTCCCAGCTGTAAGTTGCAGATACATCAATGAGAAGATTAAAACAGTTCCTTTCCCTCTTACTCACCCCAGTACTAACAATCTTTTACGATCAGTTTAAATGTAACTGCCTTTCAGCCTCTGGAATACGAGGATAGGATTTTTATCTTCCTTGCCTGAAATTCATTCCTCTTCAAGTAATGAGGGGGGGAAACCACAGACCTTTAGGAAAGGACCAGGAATAATATATAATTCATTTGATTCCAAAAGGATGTTTGTTTCTTGATCTCTCTGTCTTCATGAGATAACATACATCTTTGGGTTTCTAAGCTGATAGCTGGCATCTATACTTGATACACTCAAAGAAGATTGACTCTAGTAGGAGTTCTGTAGCACCATAATCTGTGGAAAGGGAAAGTGAAGATTCCCTTTGGGTTTGCTGTATGTTCAAGGAAAGGAAAATTAAGTAAGATCTGTGTGTGTCCACTTGAGAAACACCTTACTTTGTCAGGCCAGTGGTGCCCCTAGCACATAGTACTCAGTCCCAGACAACTGCACTGTGCTGCACTGTTCAGGAAGAACTAGTGAGCTTGCCTGCTTTTCTGTGAGCTGTTCTCCTTCCTCAGCATGTGGAACCGTTGTGTTAGTGTCATGTTCAGAGGCTGTTTTCAAGCGTGGTTTTTGTAGTGTGGAATGGTTGTCCATGAATTAATGAATTCATGTCCACTTCACAGACTACACTGCCACTACTTTTTATGTCGATTGACCTGGATTATTCTGTGGGCTTGAGGATAACGTATCACTTATCACAGTTGAGGTTTTGGGCCCTTTTACAAAAAAGTATTGAAAGTCATGTACTGAAAAGGTGTTACCACTCATAATCAAGTACAGATTAATATCTTTCTCTGTGGTGCTTGTGATCAAGTGATTGAAAATCAGCTTTGAATGGTAAAAATGAGAGGAGCTTATAGCTGGCAAGTGAAGAAAGTTTTGATATCACCATGTATATGTTTATGTTTCTAAACTGAAAAGTTTCTACGTCTTTCTATCTGCTGAAAAAAAATGGTACTTACAAAAATCAATGTCATAACAAAAGTATTCCAAAAATAAGCTGTAGAGGATTATGTTTCATGGTCTAAGAGTTTCTAGACTCTTGTTGAGAGTGGAGGTGAGGAACTGTGGAGTTTTGAGTGTTGAGGGCTGGAGAGAGACTGCTTCCTAAAGAAGTCTAAGCATTGCCCTTTTGCATTTCTTCCCCCAGAGAAGCATGTCATCGAGATATTGTCAATTTGCAAGTGGAGATGATCAAGCAATTCCATATGCAGTTGGTATGTACAAAGACCATGATGGGAAATGTATTCAGTTTTCAGTTTTGGTAATACGAAGGCATGCCATCTTTTCTCAAAAATGAAAATCTATTTTGTTTAATAAGATCAAGAAAGGGGGGATTTGATATGAAGGAGGGGGAAAGTATGAATGCAAATCTGTTAAACTGTTTTTTGTTTAATTAATAAAGTGAACCTAGGGATTGAGTAGGCATGAATTCCATATTTCAGGAGTTACAAACAAATTAAGCTGTCCTTTGGGAAGGGCCAAAGGCTAGGGTAAGGAGAAGATAGATGGAATTCAAATAGAAAGCTTCACTTGTAGGTACTGTATGCATACTGAGCTGCTCTGTATTCTTTTTAGCTTCACCTTTATGAATCTTTGTTCTTTTGATCTGCATTAAAAAGACCTTGTCTGGGTACTGAGCATTTTAATGGAATCTGCATTAGTAGATTCTCATCCTGAAGAACTGCAAAATATCCTTTGATAAAATATGCACTAATGTATTAATGATCAAAATACTGTATGTCACCATAAAAAGAAAAATCTTTTCTTATCAAAAGTTTTTAAAAACAGTATTATCTATGTTATTTCATTTTCAAAAGAAATATGAAAGCCAATAGGATAAAACTGGAATTATTAACTTTATTACTACTGATTGGGACTTTTTTCTTTCCTGTAGAATGAAATGCACACTTTACTTGAAAGATACTCTGTAAATGAAAGCTTAGTAGCTGAAATTGAGAGACTGCGAGAGGAAAACAAAAGACTGAGGACTCACTTCTGAAAGATTTACATTGCTAATTTTATTAGCGTGAACTCACTACCGGTGGTGTGTTGTCTGACAGATCATCTATCTTCACTGAAGTATTGTTTGAAGACCTGCTATTATTTTGAACATGGATCTATTCTTCTAAATAACTCGTGTAAGATACTATATGTAATTATAATAAAATTTGATAGATTAGCAGATAGGCACTGTATAAAGAACATTTGCATCCTCGTGCTAACCACCTTGGAACGCAGCCTTCTAAGAGAAAAACTAAAAGGACAAGTATGTTGTTGGAGTTTTAGCAATATGTAAAGTGCCTTTTCATGAAAAAAATTAAACCAGGACAGAGGCTTTTACTGTAAGAATTTTTTTTTATATATACCTACTTTTCTATCTGCTTCTTTATTCTACTGCTGTTGGAAACAATCACTACAGCTGGCCTTTCAGATACTTTTCTTGAAGAAAAAGGGGAGCAAAGCTCCTCTTTTGCACAACATGGAGTCTTGTTTACAAAGAGCTGGAAAGTACAGTAGTCAGTTAAGTTTATTCAACTGGCAACTCTTCTGTCCTGAGTAAAACTAGTGCTTGAAAATATTCCCAAATTCAGTGCCACAATCTTTCTTATTGAATGCACAAGTTTGAAATTTGTTGTTGCAAATGCTATGTCAACTGCACAATGAGATTTTTTGTTACTACTTTGGCTATAAAATTCGAATTTTCTTTATTTACATGTATTTGAAAGTTGTCATAGCTTGTCTGATTTGAATGCGACTTTAGTTTTCAAAATGTAAGTCTATTAATAATATAGCTATTAATAACACAGCAATGTGTAATTGAAGTCTTTCAGCCTTGGGCTCAAGCACCTTTTGTGCCCAACCTCCTGTTCCATTTGTAGTGAACAACACTTAATATGGAGCACTTGTGTTGCAGTTTTGAGTCTTGTTGGTTTAGCATTCCTATGGCCTTTTTGAGATAACTGCATACCAAATCTATTATCCTGTATGATTAACAACCATTAAAGAGAGGTCATTACTTCAGTAGCATAATAGTATCATACTGGTGTGTAAACATTTCTGAGATGAAGCTTAGTATGAAGTCCTGACTATTGAAGTGTGGGGGATATTTGGCATGGCCTTTATTTTGCCAAGATGAAATTTAAACTTCAAATTTAAATTACTTTAAAAATTAAATTAAAATTTTAAAGTGAATTTAAAATGTCTCTGAAAGACTTCTTCTACAGGTGCTTCTTGCTATTTAAGTTGTTCTGAAGACTTCTTAATTTTCCCTCTGATATTTGCTTGTCTCTTTTCACAAATTCAAAACTCAAGAGAAGTCTGAAGAACACGGCAGGTTAATTAGTTACAACATCTAGTGTTCAAATCTGTGATGACACTCTTCTACTAAATGAGTAGAGAAATAATGAAAGCCATAATATATAGTGTAACTTATTTTTATTTGTTGATATACTAAAGAAAAGCTCCAAAGCTGTCTGTAACTTTTCCTTACCTTTTAACTTTTTTCTAAAAAAGAGACTTCCTTTTTTCAATATTATTTAACGAAAAAAACAGTCTTATAGCAAAATGAGGGTGTTCAAGTAGCCTTTAATATTAGGGAAATTACTTTAAATGTCTGTAGGTCTACTGCTTTTATAAGCTTTTAAAAACATTTCTATATCACATATAACTTCATAGTGAAAGGAAGCAAAGAAAGTTGGGGTTTTTTTACTAACTTAACACACAGTGTAGAGAGCTCTTTGGTAAGTTCATAGGATATGAAAGCTTGACACATAGACCACACTGTTCATGAAGACAATAGTAGCTGAAGGTAGCAGCAATATCTTGGCATTCTTGTACATGCTTTCCAGCGTTAATGAAGTAACCTTGCATATTTCCATCTCTTGATTTGTTCTTCAAGTGCTCTTGCTGGTGTACCCAGATGACAGCAGGGAATTAGACAAGTATCTTGGGTGTTTTGCTTGTAGGTAATTTGTTTTCTTGATTCAGAACAGTGTAGTGTTTTTAGTTCCCAAGTGGAGGTGACTATAGCAAGAGTGATTAAAAAGATTTAGGGCTTTTGTCCATATCTCAGGATTACTGTAGCACAAGACGCTACGCATGGTGTGTAGACACCCACTCTGCCTATCACTATAAGGGTATGTTTTGTCTTGTACACAATCTGATTTGTATGTTAAAATAAAGCTTGTTTTAACCTTTTTGAGAAAAAAGCTGTGGTGACCTGCTTATTAAAGAGGTGGTGTAATTGTTATGCCTCATCAGGCTTGATCTACCTGAAATTCTGGAGTAATCTCTCTTCTGCCTCTGAGGCTTTGTGTAGATCATCCAGTCATTTCCACAGAAATGTTCACAATACCTCATGCTCTTGGAGTAAAGGACAGATGCACAGTTACCCCTTTCAACTTGAAAACTGTTACAGTCATGCCAGACAGATCATGTTCACAGCTAAAAATCATGTTCAAGCAGATGTTTTGGGCAGGGGAAATACTCTTGTCTCCTAAGCTCCTGGTGAGTTGGAGATCCTGCATCTTCTTCATGTTAAACTTACAGATGTTTAATTTTTTTAATTCCCTTCTCTCATGCAAATACAGACTTTGTGATGAGTTTATTTGCCGTTTCAAGGTATGTAGAGTTGGAAAACTAATTTTGACTAATTGATTTATTCTCATAAAAATGCAAAATGCCAGCATGTTCTTACTTCCTGGCAGCAGTCCACCAGTGCCTAATACACATGCTGTACTCTTCATAAGCACCACGAGAGGATGAATTTGGAGGTTGCACCTTGCCCCTCCTGTACAAGGAACATGGCATACTAGAAGAAAGGACATGCTTTACAGACTGCATTGCCAAACTGCACAGTTCCTTGCCAGCAGGTACCCTAGGTACTAAAACTGAAGATGCAAAAGTGTTGTAGATTATTTGTCTATGAAGGTAACAGATCTGGTACTGCTGAGCGCTTAAGGATGGCAGGTGCTGTGTCTGTCCTTGCCCACCGGTGCACTTGTGTCTGTGTGTTAAGAGCTGCACCCTCTGGTCAGGCTGAGTACTGCCATTGTCCCATCACCACAGGCAATGCAGCTGGGTGGTGCTGATGAACAAATTCTCAGCTGTGGAAAGAAACTTGTGCTCTTCCATATGCATCCTGTGCCAGGCACTGGCAAAGATAAGTTACAAGGCCAGAGGGACAAAAAGAAAAAATTCTGAGGTGTTATCACAATTAACTGAAGTTAGCTGGGATTCTGGATGTGTCTCTGTAGCCAAGGAAGTACAGACAGTACCTGTGCATTTCACATTTTCATATTTGTCTGGCACAGCTATAGGACAAGGAAACTTAACAGTGGAATCATCCTCAGTGACCTTCACAAGTCATGGAAAGCACATCTTTATTAAGCTGATTTTGGCAGTTGAAGCAGTGATACATTTGTGGGACTAAGAGCCACAATCCTTTAGATGTTCAGATGTGGACAATGTCATACCTAGTATGCTGTCTACAGCAGTTCCTAATAACATTTTTTGCTACATAATCACTTTTACTAAAGTTAGGGGCTCATATGAAATGTTTCCAATTTTTTTTTGTGTATGAAAAGCTGTCCTAGAGCTAGAATGCATATCTAATATTTTCAAAATAAACAGAGAAACTTTTGTGGCAGTGCATATACAATAAACTGTGGATTATTAAGAGCGTCTTTGAGATGGTGGGGGGCTGATGACACAAGAAGAACTATTCTTGGTCCACAAGGCACTTGATTTTGAGAGCAAGCTTAGAATCCACTAAATCTGCAGCAATTCACAGGTTATTCTCTCTTCAGCTGGATATAAACAACAGCTAGCTGACTAAAAGTGAAGTGTAGACTGTTGATACTTTTCGCCTCATTAGTACTTAAAACATCCAGATCAAAGCTCAAGTAGAAAGCAACATTCCCTCTTCTGGAGAGACTGCATCATGACTGATGATGTTTGGTGGAGAACAACTGCCCTATTTATTTTGGACTGTGCCTATCTTGAACCAGTTCTGGCTTCCAAATGCTGGTGCAGCATAAACAGTAATGCCCACATTGTTTTGGGGCTAAACTGTGTTAGAATTTTCTGAGAGCCAGGCTTGGGGCTCTAAAATGGCTGGTGAGTGTCCAAAGCCATCCACTCTCCATCATGTACTAGAGCAGGAGTTCTCTGAAACAGCTGCCCAGCTTTGTGTTACCAGTTGTCCCATGTAGCCACTGGCCTAGCTGCAGACATGATTTTGGAGGGAGTTGAAAACTCATTATATCTCTGAGGATCACCTGAGATGTGTTCTGGTAGTAGAAGCTTCTGTTGTTCTTTACTAGCAGAATATTTTTGTCCCTTAGATCTAACGTGTGAGTTGGAGCAGAAATTCTCATGCCTTGGGCCCTTTCTCTTGAATTCCCCATTTGTCCTCTCATTCCAGCTAAAAATACCAAGGCTCATATAATGGAAAGTTGTTATGGTTCCTTTCCAATTTCTTACACTGCAAAATTCTGTCTCTTTGTGGAAATCACTGAGAAACAATGCTTTTTCAGCCTATTATTTTGCAAGAATGATAATTCTGATTTACTCTTTTCGTCCCTACTTGTCCTCAAAGTAATGGGAGAAGGAATGAAATTACAAAGAGAAAAGGACACATGAGAAAAGAACACAATTTCCTATATAGGTTATTTACATACAAGTGCCTTTACTGGTTATAAAAATACACATTAACTGACACAGGGCAGAAGTGTTTCACAATTAATTTTAAAAAATAGTACTATAAATAAGTACTAGTGCTTGGTTGCATTACTATAACACTACTTACCAGAATGCCTGAATACCCAGAGGTGTCCAGCTGGGGATATTTTTTATAATTATCAAGTTGCAGAAGGTGAGCTGTGTTTTCTGAACAGCAATTCTTCATATTTTTATAAGGTCTTAGACTGGCCAATCAAAAATTAGGGCGAACAAACCAGATTAATCAGTTTTTGAAAGTTTTGGGCTAAGTAGATGGAATTGTCCCCCTAATTTTGTAGCATCTAAGCTGAAGCAGTTCTGGGTATCTGCTGTTCCAATTCTCATCACTGGACTTTTTATGAGTCAAGAAGCTCATGCAACTTATCCAAGTCCACCTGAATAAACAGAAGGGTGCAAAATCTATCTAAAGTTTTAAGAGTCAAAGTACTTTGGTCTGCCACTTAACTGCCATCCACTCAAGTTTTAAATTTCCAACATTACACAAGTGTTTGCAGATTTGTCCTCTAGTTATTTTGTTATTGAAAGATATCCTCTTGACAAGAGAAGTCAGCAAATTAAGGCAAGCTTAAATTAAATAGACCCTATGTCCTCATGCCATGATACCCAAGATTCTTTCCATGACATGTTTGCCTTAAACAAATCTCATGTGGTGCTGGAGGTCACACTCCCCATCGTCCCCACTGTGTGGAGAAAAAATGTCACTCCACTGTGTCCACAATTCTTGTCCCAGGAGTCCTCTCTCTGATCAGTTCCTCCAGCTTTGAGAAAGCTGCTGACTCCCCACCTCTCAGCAACAGCAGAGGGAATGACAATTTTCTTTCCCCGGGAGGTATTTGGCCCCACTCCCGGAGCCCCTCTCCAGGGTGGTGCCCAGCACTGTCTCATTCTGCCAGCGCCCGTATCCTGCTGCAGGGTGTCCCTGTGCTCTGGGGATGTGCTCCACCGGATGCAGGTCACACCATGAACTGAGACTCACTTCACGTAGCATGCATGGGTAAGGCTCACGAATATACATAAATGCCATTGCTTGTTTCCATGGTAACTTTGATGCTTCAGGATGGAAAAGACAAAAAAGCCAGGAACAACAGAAGACATGCAGGGAGGTAACAGCACTTCACTCACACGTATTTGAGTTGCCCTGTGCCATTCTGCAGTGACAGAATTCCCAGCTATGCCAGACGTTCATGCTATGATGGTACTCCAATAATACTATGATTTCTGTGTTTACCCATGCCATAGTTGATTTTGCTATTTATTTTGTGCAGTCTTGGGGTTTTTTTAAAGGTTACTCTTTACACCAGGTATTAGGCAAACAGCAGTGGCATTGGTGTGACTGCTATGTACCCTCTAAGTACAATATAGAGATCAGTGGTATGAATGCTTTGAAAGCTATGCCATGCTTTTTAGAAATACAGGGGTTTATGTATGCAACCCCCATGGGAGTGCCATTGGGACCAAACAGGACAAGCATTACTCTACCTTTTAAAAAGTGTTTATCTTTGTAAAGTTGAAATGCACTTTGATCTCATTTAGTTAAATGAGAGTATGTAATTGTTACTGACCTCTCACAAGTTTAATGCCTAGTCATGTAGTGTATACATTTATTTCACTGTTGAAAGCTGGTTTTGTTTGTGTCTTACTTCAGCGCAATTGTGTGGCAAACCTCCTGGGAAGAGTAATCTCGTACTGAGTGAGAGAATTGGTAGCTTGTCAGTATTTCAATCTCAGCAATGACCAAGGCTTTTATACTTGCAGAAATGACAAGTCTTATCACCACCACCACCACCTAACCATCATCATCATCATCATCATCTTTGTCAAGAGGTCTCCCTCAGGATAAGGTAAATGTTAAGGAAACTCTCCTGTCCGACCATCCGGGAGCCACCCTGGCAGTCACACATGCACCACCTGAACTGGGACACACCCCTCACTCAACATGGTCACACCAGGTTTCCTTACCTCCTTACCGGCTCATCCCCAGGTTTCCTATAGCAGAGTCTCAGACGTCCCGATCCTTATAATAATTTAATCTCGGTGCAATAATTAAATAACAAAATAGGTCGAGCTGGTGCCTCCGGGGAGGTGCCTCGAACAAAGGAAACCCTGAGCTTTTATCCCTTTGGAGTCTTAGCGCGCCCAGCGTGGGGATCGTCGGCTCCTGCCGTGTCTCTGAGTGCCCGGTCCCCGGGCCGGCGCCACAGGTCCCCGGGCCCTTTGTCACGCAAAGGGCGGCAGTTCACGGCCCCTTGCCTGGGGCTCTCGCAGCTTGCAAACCAAGCTACCTGCACTGAATGGATTCCTCAATAGTAAAGAAACCAGAATATTTCGTATCTAGTCCTTAGATTTCACCGATAATTTACTCTGCTCGTGACTCTTGCGTGTTTCCACCAGTTCAGTCTCTGCATACATCGTACCAGAGTATGAAGATTTGTTTTCCTGAGGGAATTGACTTGCGATGCTGTCAATCAGTTTAGCAGTGTCCTTTCTGGACAGACAGTATGACTACCGGGGAGAGTCCACCTTTCAAATTACTGTGTTGTGTGTGTCTTGTCCTCCTTTCCCAGGAATTACACTGGGCTTGAGAAACCCGACTACTTGTTGATCATAGCACGCTTAGGAAGGGGGGAGAAACAGACTTAATGATGACTGAGCAGTTAACGTGGTTCACCTGCTTAATCTCCTTTGACCATGGGGACCTTGAAGCTGATCGACTACTGAAGAGAAAACCCTAACTACTGATGCAACTGCTCCTCTAACTTGACGTGCTTAAAAAAAATTTTCCCTCTAATGCCTCCATTACACAGCAGATTAACTGTTTCATATTTTTCTACACTGAAGCTGCTCTTCCTAGTAAATTGGTAGGTAGTAGCTTAACCTAGGGACCACAAGGCTTGGATAAGAGAAGTCAGCTCCAGCTGCATCAGAAGAGATGGAGACATTTCTTGCCACTATTGCTGTGTGTTAAGAGCATCGAAGAATGAAAACAACTCTCAGAGGATTTACAGCCCTTGCCACACACTGAGTCACAGCACTGAGGATTCAATAACAGGAGCCCTCCAGGTCCTTGAAATGCTTCTTTCAATGAGCATCCACTCCATCACACCAAGGCTAAGCGTAAACAAACTTTTTCTATCCATATACATGTCTCGGCCACATATTGGGTTTTCCTGATAATGCTATGGCAAACTGAGGGAGAAAGCAGTACAGCTACTCCTTGTACTATTTCAGCATCGGGGATCAAATTAACATCCCCTAGGGTGGGATAGCTTAATCAGACTTCAGAGGGCTCGTCTGAGGGCTCTTTTTGAAAACAAGAAAATAAATTGGTACCTGCGGGGTTGTGCAATGAACGCTGACACGGAAAAGGTGGAGGGAAGGACGGAGCTAGGGAGCAATGAGTGGGGACATCGCTCAGCTTTGGGGGGCATGAGACACTCAGGCCGCGGCCGTGGGGGAGGGAGGCAGCAGCAGCCCTGGCTCGTGGGTGCTGCCGCCCTCCTTTCCCCGCCGCCCAGGCACAGCCTGTTCCGTGCACGGCCGGACAGGTGGGAGGGAAGGAGAGCGGGCTCCCGAGCGCTGACCGCGGCAGTGCCGCCCGCGATGGGGTGCCTTGGCCGCCGCTCTCCGCCCACCGGCTGCGCTGTCCGGGGCGGGGGGCTGAGGTGCGCTGCCTGCCGGGCACGGCTCGTGGGGATCCGCCTGCGCCGACGGAAGAAGCCGCCCGCAGGTCTCCGTCTTCCCGCCTCGCCCCGCAGCTGCAGCCCGGTCCCGGAGCCGCCCCGCCGGGGCTCGGTGCGGCGCCTGGAAGGCCGCAGTACCGCCGGGCCCCCGCAGAGGGCAGGGCCGCTCCGCGCCGGGCCGCGGCTGCGTCCCGGCCTCACACCGGGCAGCGAGCCGTGCCGGGCCGAGCCGAGCCGAGCCGTGCAGGCGGGCGGTAAGTGATCCCCTGGCGTGAGCCGGGACCACGGTGGTGGAACCGGCGTCCTCGTGCCCCTGCCCATCCTCCTGAGGTGGGATCGTCACGGCTCTGGTCTGGCGGAGCAGGATAGGTCCATTTCGAAGAAGCCTGATAAACATGTTTTCATTCCAACAGTTTATGGTGGAGAAATGAAAAGCGATTTAAATTTCATTTTAGAGCTACATGAACGCAATATCACTTTAGTGGATTTTTTAAAATTGATAATTGTTCTTGGTAATTAAGATATGAAATATTCAATAGGACCTACATTACATTCTAGGGACAGAAGGAAGAAGTGAAAGGAGAATAGGATGCTATCAGATTACCTTTTTTGCGGTGGCTCATTTCCTTCCACTGTGAAAATGGTAAACTTCCTAAAGCTAAGAGCAAGGGAAAAAGTAAAGCTATTTCAGTGAGTATTTATAACCTCTCTCTTAGAGGACCCGACCTTCTCTAACCCAGTGTTGTTGTAACTATGCAGCTCTAATAGTAGAATGAGACTGCACATGACCCCATAGTCAGAGGTTTGAGTGACTTTGACATTGTGAGGTGCTTCACCTCTCACCTGCAAGAGAATGTTACTAGTGGAGATCAAGATGGCCAAACAGAAGGATTAGTCAGTATTTCTGTTTCAATTCAGGTAGAGCAGGGACTGGAGGTAAAATTCTCCTCAGTAAGTATAAGTAGCCTATGAACATACCATCTTTGCCATAAGCTTTTAGTAACTGTCGAACTCACTCTCATTTGCCAGAGAAGTTCAGTCTTGAAATAGTCACGTTAGCACAAGGTCTGACAGCTGTTGGAGAACAGCAATCCTTGCTAATGCCACATCTTTGCAAGGTGACCCTGAGAAAGCACTAGACGTGACTCCAGGGTGGCTCGGCTGTATCAGCATGTGTGCAGGTACAAACTGTGGGGGAATCAAGGCTCTTTGTATCTCAGTCCTTTGTTTTAAAGGAGTAAGAACATACAGGCTCCTCTTCCCACTCCCTTTGATGTGGGTTCTGGAGGAATTTGGAGACAGCAGCTCTCAACTGCAAAAGGAGTCTTGCTTACGAAACCAACGGATTCTCAATGGCCCCCTTTGAGTGGAGCATAGACATATATATGTGTATATATATATAATTTTCATGTTGGTTGTGGTCCTGTGATTGACCACCATCATGGGACAAATTGCCTTCCAAAGAGTGGCTAGAAATCACGGCATAAGGTTGCTCAGTGTTGTCAGATTTTAGTGGTCTTTCATGTGCCTTGCAGCAGAGAACAGAGGTCCACCAGGTGCTCTCAGGGACCAGGTGGCAACTTTAGCTCTTACCTTTTGCGCTTAGATGCTTAAAGGGACATTTAAGTACTTAATGGTCTTACGGGTTTTAGCATGGATTCATACACTTGTTTTCACTAGCTGGAAGTTCAGGCCAGGCTATTCTTTATGGGTTAAAGGAGTTAATAATGTGATAGGAAAAGAAATACCAAGATTATGGCCAGATGACCTTAAAGCTAATTCAACAGGGTGCAGAATTGTGATTGGAATTGTTATTTGTGGCCACAATGTAAGGTATCGATTAGATTCTGAATTATTTTGACTATCTTGTTTGTATCTTTTAACAATAATAAAATTTCCTATCAGCCTCTGGTCAGTAGAAGTGGAAATAAGAAGTAAAGGCAACAATGAGGTTTTAAAGCCTCTGACTCACTAGTTGATACCGTTTCAGGCTTCAGTGCACAGCAGAGCATGTTCCACAGAGACAAATCACCTTTTTCTTCTTTTGTAGCTGTTTCAATTTGACAAGAGTTCTTTTGAGACTGTGTTTATGTATGAAACTGCTGTAGTTTAGGAAGAGAGAGGAAACTTTTCGTTAATTTCTGAAGACAGTGGATTCTGTGGTCATTCACACATTTCTTAAGAGTGAGTTGCATGGCTTTGTGGATGCCATGAAGGGTACTGGCTTCTCCTGGGGTAGTCTGTTAGTTTTGATAGCATGCAGCCGTGGTCCTTGGGTAAAAAACAATATCAGTAGGCGGCATAGATATTACAGATACCTTTGCTTCTCTGTTTTTCATTGAGAGAGATAACTTCCAACCAGTTCTGTTCAGTGCAGAGCTGAGAGGAGGAGCAGAGAACAACATCCCTGGGTAACATCCTCAAGAGAGTCCCGTTTCCATCCAGCGAAGATGTTTCCCTCCATTGAGGGTATGAGGGAAGTCCAGGTAGATAATTTAAGAGCTCAAAGCTGGGTAGTACGTGTACATCCTGCCCTTCATCCGTTTGCAGCCATGCTGAGGTTCATTTTAGGTGTGCTGCCTGTGCTGGACATTGCTGTGGGTAGCGTGCTTAAAGGAGTGAGGGCACGGGAGGAGCAAGGGACCTGTGAAGTCATGAAAGAGTTATTTTCCTATGACTGAAAGGCCTTTTTCTCCCTTTTTCTTATTCTTCCCTACAGTCCGTGGGCTGTTTTTATCTTTCATTTTTTTACTAATGGTAATGGGTATTGGCATTTACATTAGAAACAAGTGAACACCCACATTTCATATGACACCAAGCAAAATCAGTAGTTCAGGGTTCAGATTTTAATAATGTTGGTTAAAGAAGTGTCTATGCTTTGCTCTTTATAAGCTATTGAGAGTATTTATTTAAAAAATAATTTTTCTTCATTTTAGCTACTTTGAGATGGCTTTTATTTATTCTTCATCTGTGTCTGCACTGATGTTGAGCTTCTATTTTCATTTCTAGGAAATGTAGTAGAGTGCTGTTCTGTTTATTTGGAGAAAGGCAATATATTCCTGACTAATAGGCTGAAATAAAGCAAAGAACAGTGTCACAAATTTGCATAAAAGCAAAGTTTGTCAGTGTGAGACATGGTGTGGTGAGTAATCACTGAATAGCCAGGCCAGAAGAAAGGTTTTCCTTGGGTGTGTCAGGTAGATTTGCTTTTTAAAAAAAAATTAATTAAAAATTTTTTTTCTACTTTAAAACAGCATAATGAGGAATGCTTCACGTTCAATGTAAATTACTTTCTCTTGTTAATCGTAACAGTGGTCTATAGGAACATTGTGTTTTATGACAATTAATTTGGAGTTCAGTGGTTTTGTTTTTCCTTAAAACAATGTCTTCTCAATTTATGATAGTTTCACTCTGTGCATTTTCTGTTAAAACAGAGTAGAATGGCACTTTCTTTGTCCTCTCCATGGTTTTTCTTATTGTGCATTTCAAGTGTGTGCCCTCTTACTTCTTCCTGTTCATTTTGGCCTCTGGTTGCCATGTAATGGGGGATCAAGCTTAAAATGGTTTCAAGAGACCATTTCCTAATGTGAAGACTCTCCAGGGCTGCCAGAAATAACCAACAATTAATGCAAGTACTGTTCCAATACTTGTTTAGAGTTGAGTCACACTGATGCTTGTAGCATGAATTCGTAGCACAGGGAAAACAAACACTGTCTGCTGGGCACCAGACAGCTTCAGGTGTGAAGAACCATAAGGGGATGTAAGTGGGTGAAACCCAGGAGGAGGTAGTAAATAAAACAAGACTGGATGGTAATCAGTGCTTGGTATGAGAGAATTAAACTGAGTAATCTGAAGAGGGGTTGAAGCAGAGGAAAACAAAAACAAAGTCAAAAGTGTGCTTGAGACCATATGTGAAGGTTGATGGTTATTTGGTTTGAAATGTATTAGGAAAGCAAGCAGAGATGAACCTGTGGTTTCAGCTGAAAATAAAGTACCTAGCATGTGGCTGAGGGAAGGCAGAGTAATGAACCTCTCATTTTATTGAGCTGCATGGGTTGGATAAACAACTTGTAAATAAATTTGAAACAAGTATTATCCCATTTTAAGTAATAGTAGCTTTTAAAAGTGAAACTTATGATGTTCATTGTGTTTCTTGATTGCTTGGCTGAAGATGAATGTCTGGATTTTGCTCTCTGAGATCGTAAAGCTGCATTATGTGTTATGCTGAAATTAGGGGAAAGGCATAACCAACAGGTACAGAGCATAGGAGTTTCGTAGTCTGGGAATAACTGTGATAATGGAAAGACTCAGGGAAAGGCTTTAACTTCTAGACAGGGTTTTGCTCTTTGCTTACAGAGAGTAAGTATAGTCCCACTGCTGCAACAGTGGAAACCATGAAAACCACCAAGGCTGAGGTAGAAAACCTGTGATTAATTTTATTATCTTAATAGTCATGTAGCGATTCACAGAAAGTGCCAGGGATTTTTCCATTTCAAATGGATTGCTATTTTACTTGGATACTTTCTAAGTAATAAAGCTGAAATGATTTGTAATAGAGCTCGGCTGAAGTAGATGGATCTATACCAGCAGAGGATTTGTTCCAATTTTCTCTTCTGCATTCATTAGAACAATTGGGAAACTGTTATTTTCATGATGTAATGCACTGGTTGTTTTAAGAGCTAATTCCCAAACAACATGCTAATTGGCCTGAAATAGTGCGGTGCATGGGGTACCCCCCTGGGATTTGAAGTTGGATGATCCTATTTGTTAGTGGCTTCAGCAATTAAACCTCTCATGAGTGTTTTAACTGTGCTTTTGTGAGGACTGAGTGAATAAGTGCATGATAGTTTGAAACACAGTGTTCAGAGCAATTGTTCTATATGACATGATTGCTGGGTAAATCTGACTTGCAGGGGAAATTTCCTCGCAGGCCACTGTGCTGAAGTTTTTGGCTCCCCGGCATAAGGTTGCAAAGATGTGGTAGAAGCTTTGACATATATCCTGGTCTAATTTTGCAGTAAACTAGAAACCATTTAGCAGTTTCTAATGGAAAAACAAGGTAGATACTTAGAAATAGGAGTGCAGCATATAAACAGATGCTTGAAACGTATGAATTGAATAGCATTTCACATAATTTTTCTGTATGTTCTATTGCCAAGATGCCATGCTTTTGTATTGACACTGCTTCACTATGTTGTTGAGTGGTGGAAGAGGAATTGGAAAGAGTTTTGACTTTTTACAGCTTTGTAAATGATGGTGAACACTTCAGGAGTTTGGAATTTAGATTGACAATTTTAACTGGATGTGTCTGAGCAGCTCATCAGGGACACAAAATTGATTAAGACCTTGCTCCCTTCCCACTTGCCCTCCCTCCCTCATTTAGACTTCTGAATCAACTTGATTAGCTGAACAACTCTGTTCTTAATTTTTCAGATTTGCTCAGGCTGTCTCCAGAGTAGGGAAGATGATATTGTGCTGGATTTCATTTGGTCCATGTCGGTGATTTCATGACTATGAGAACAGGGAATGTGTTTTGTTTTCAAATTAAAGGTTGTGTTTTTGCGTGGTGAGGTCGCAAACTGAAGGAGCAATTTCTGTAGTGATTTCTACAGTGAGCAAAAACCTACTGCGTGGTTGTGTGCCAAGATCAATGGTTGCCGTCCTGCTGCTGAGACTCTCCTGCCTTGGGACTCATCTGTGGGCCGAGTCTACCCTGAGAGACATCGGTAAGTAGATGTTTTACTGATGAATAATGATTCAATTATATAACTTAACTATAATATCTGCTAATGGGAGTGAAGTGCAGAGTGAAAGAGGCATCATAGGCCGGTATATGTGAAATGTGAATTAATTCAAACAATGTAGAGAACGTTGGAGACTTCTGCAGTATTTTTGTGAGTGTTATATTTGCCTCATTTTAATTGCCTGATGTTATTCTGCCAAGCTGCATGAAATTAAATAAAAGGAAACTTACAATGGAACAAACAGGAAATGAAATAATAAGTGGAGTAAGATGTCTCTGGAGAGAATGGCAAGGGATTTGCAGTAATATTTGAGAAGTTATTAGATGTGAGAGTCCCACCTGTGTGCTCCAGCAGCCTTGTTTGTCTCACACCCATATAAAACTACATAAACTACATCATGGAGAGAAGTGAAGGTGGGAAAGGCTGCATGCATGAGCAGCAGAGGCTGGATGCAGAGGCATTTGGAGTGGGATACAGAAAGAATTTTATGTTATATTTCTTTCTTCCCTCTCTCTGCACCCCTCTCCAGAGCAAGTTTGGACTGGATGGGACATAACCACAACAACTGAAGAAAGAATAATTTGTGAATATTTGTCAATGAAGTGTGGTTTCCTACAGTGTTTTCTCTGCCTATTCACTGAAGTTGATGCCCATCATCCACCACTCCTCAGCTGCCCTTATTCTTCAGTACTTCTAATTTTCCTCTGGCTGCTCACCATCACTTGCAGCCTCCTCATGCATCCCTGAAACCAGTGAGCAGTACTCCAGCTCTGCCTCCATGAATTCTTTGAGCCTGGTGCTGTAGGTGGTTGAACTCGTGCTAGGCTCAGAATTTACTAGAGGAGCACTGTCAGACTGCATGGTCTGTTTTTCAGCCATCCGCCGTTAATTTGGGAGGGAGGCTGGTTTTGGCTAACTTGGTATATTGTGGGCAAGATCTTCTTTCTGTGCAATCACCAGCAGCAATAAAGGCTTTTCTGGTTCCATCTTCTGTACAGGGCAGGTGCTGCTGTCATTGTTAGGGCTTGTCAAGCTGTTTCCTCTAGTGCTGCTTCACCTCTAGCCTTGCCGTCAAAAATGGAAGCACTTGCATAGGCTACTTATCATTACATTTACTGTTACACTGCCTAACCCGGGTCAAATGGGAGAAATTTGTCCATTCATAAATGGAATTTTAGTGCAATATGCATTGGCCTGCCTTGGTCCTACTATAGTGTATACGCTTTGCAGTGCTGCAGTTTGGTCAAAGCAGTGTGTTCAGCATGCTACTGTGATTTCAAGTACACAGAAAGAACCAGTCTGCTGGTTACCAAACTGGTGGATACTGGTTTTGTAACAAAATGTTTACATCTTAGTCAACGTGTCCTTTTTTTTCCTCTTCTTTCCCCCCCCGCCCCCCCCTTATACAACGGAGTTAGCGTTTTTGCTGACTGTGGCTCCCACTGGAGCTGATTGAGCTGGTATTTCTGTTCTCTAAGCCTTCTGTTTGTGGTTTCCATAAAGTTGAAAGTAGTTCTTGGTGCTGATTATGTTTTTTTTCTGGCCTAAAATTTCATCCCAATTTCATCTGTACCAGATAACCCTTCTTGGGTTTATTCAATCTTTTCCAAAATTAAAAATAAAGCATTCTCTGTGAAGTTTTCTTAATTTGAAATGGTCTGTGATATTTCTGCTAGAGTAAACACCTTTTGCTCTACATGTAGTCAGTTTTTTGGAGTGAGTTTGATATGGGACTCATGGCATCAAAACCATTTGGCTTATTGAACTGTAAGATGAGAATACTCTTTTTTTGTCAGGCCTGTGAGCCCCCTCCCGGTAAGCTGTAGTAAACTTTTAAATATTAGTATTGAAAATTTTCATGCCATCTGCCTTTTTATTTGATGTCTCATCAAAATGTTAAGGGTTATTTTTAAAAATGAATGCATGAGGAAAAAACATGTATTGTTTTGTTGCTTGCAAAAGCCCCTTCTGTCATGGGCTTTGCTGGGTAGGTTTGGCAGAAGTCGGCATTTTTAGAGGAAAATGCTCTGCTGCTTTTATTTAATTCTTGCCAAGTTTAGAAGTCTCTGAAAATTATGTGTCAGTAATAAAATTCTGAAAGCTTACCTGTAATCTCTGTGCAATTAAGCAGCGGATGTCCCATCGTCGCTGAGCAAGCAGGAATGTTGCAGCCCAGTGTTACTGTGGATTTGAGCAGACCTCCCTAAGCAGTTCCTTGCTGCTGCTGCAGGCTGAGGTTAAACTGCATCCTGAAACAGAAAAGGTGCTTCTGTTTCCAGAGTGCCTTGTGACCAGCAGGTTATTTAAATGCAAATGAAATACAAGCCAGGCTGTGTCAGGAGGTGCAAAGGGGGAAGGAAGGAGGCAGAAGGGATTTGGACATGGGCCCTGGTGACTCAGGGTGGGAAAGGGAGGGAAGTTGCCTTCGAAGATAGGAGTTCTACTGGAAGGTGCTGTGGTTGCTCAGAGATGTCTCTGAACCTCTTTTTAGGTACTCAACCCTTATCCTTCCCAAATTTCTGTAAAGAGCTACACAAACATGAAAAAAGGATCCCTGTGAGAGCCTCAAGTCTGTCTTTGGAGCAGGGGCTGGGTACCAGGTTTTACACATGGATTTCTGCTGGCCTGCATAACACAAGCACTGCCACCACATTTGCACTTTGAGTTCTATCACACAGAGATTAGTGTCTGTTGGTGCTGAGATTGAGACAGTATTTACACTTTTTGTCTTGTAAAATGTTCATGTGTACCTTATTTGAGCTTCAATTTTATATGTACTTACTCCATTCTTGCATTGTTTTGGGAAAACATGTTGTTATTAGTAGATGTAAACCTGAGACATGATTTAAATAGGATGAAAGTTATTCAAAACAGGAATTGTCTTGAGGTGTTTGTTTCCTATGTCTTCAAATATTAATTCTTTGATTAATATTTTATGTGATAGAGTTTGTAGTATGAATTTTGCCAGTTCCATACAGGAGGCAGCAAATACAAATTGTGTGCTCTAACAGCTCAAGAGATCTAACAGTTTGAAATTCCCCATGTACTGCTGTGTTAGACATCCATTTCACAGACTGTCCTCATGGATCCTGCCCACCTGCTAAGCCTCACTGCTTTATCCACGGCGGCATCACTTCTAACCACGTCTGGTAAGGCCTTGAGGCTTTACTGGGGCTCCTGTCAGGAACCATATGTGTACCTAGTATGTCCCAGTCACAGTCCTGGAGGGCTTGCCATCTGAATGGAGAGAGACACATCAGGTAAGTGACACACTCAAGCAGAGCAAAAAGAAGAGGCAAGAGTGGGATGGGTTGGTCAGATGTGGTTTGGTTTGGTGTTGAAGTTGGTGAGCTGTGCTACGCCATCACCAGGTTCAGTCTCTGCCTACATGATCAGGGGCACCACACAGTCCTCTGCAGCTGAAGCTTCTCCTCAGAAACAGCTTCATCCTCACATCAGTCAAACAATGCCCCGTGGTTCCTCTTACTGAAAAGCTGCTCTAGAACCGAACCCCTTAGCAGTCAAATCCCTGTCATTTTGGGTTTAAATTTATTTGTTCCCATATTAGCAAATGGCCATGCATTCCTCATTGTCCTCTGGTTTGAAGGACTGTTTTGTGTTTTTCATTTTGTTTGGTGTTTTTTACATCAAAAGGCATGGCTTTTACCTTATGAGTATGTTTACAATAGAATTGTTGCTGCAGGTGTGCCTCTGTAGACATACCTGACATACCTTTGAGTTTCCTCGCTGACAGACTGTTAGCAGCAAAGTTACCACAGTGTGAAGGTCAGTACCAGGTGACCAGATTCAATTTGAGTATTCTAGTTTTGGGGATTTTTTTATAGAACCTAGCCTTCTGGAGACTGAAGACCTAAGTATGCTGCAGAAAACTTGTGGTCTTCTTTAGAAGGCTCAGTATAGTGGGATTCACCTTGAGCCTCTGGCCAACATCAAGGCCCTTCTCCAAAACAGTTCTGAAAGCAACATCACTTCTCCTGGCTGCACTTTGCTGGTCTCATGATGGAACCACACTGATAGTTTGGAACCATCCTGCACTCACCATTCTTACAGGCACTGCATCTTGCACTCCTAAACCTTGGTTTGGGTTCATTGTCTTGCTTTTCTTCACTTCTGATGTTCAGCTCTGTCCTTAAAGACCACTTTGAAGGAACTTCCTTAATAATGAGCTTTCTGCCTGGTAATTTCTTCTTACCTTTGTTTATCCTTTACGTAGTTTATCTGATTTATACATCTTATACTTTACTGACTTTTCCCACTTTTTCCAGTTTAGCCTATGTTGTACTTTGCCAAATGATTTATTAAAATCCAGACAGATTACATTCACATTTTTCATGGGAATAAAATAGAAAAGAGACATTTTGGACTAGTATGCCATGATCAGTCTTCTGTAATGCATTTGATCTGCCTTTGTTTTCCATTCTTTTGTCAAGATTTGTGTGCTATCTGTAGATGACTGATGTGTCTGTGCTACCAAAATGACTTTTTTCCCTCTTTCCTCCTAAGTATAGGCACCATATTTGGCTTTCTTCAGTCATGTAGTACTACCTCATTTGATGGATTTATTTAATATCTGTGCTATCAGACTTAAAATTTCATGTACCAGTTCTTTTGGTGTTCTGTGATTAAGATTGTTCTGCCACCCAGACTTGACAGCAATAAGCTCTTTGGATTTTGCTTCTATGTTGTAATTTCTATCCCTGAGAACTCATTCTTACTAGCTGTCATGTGTCTGCTCCACTGTTCAGCATCAGTTTGGACTTTTTTGAAAATGAGTGGTGATAGTAATTTCTTTTGGGAGCTATGTGTACATTTCACATGAAATCTACTCTTCTCCAGTGAAGAACTTCATCCTTCTTTCATGCGCTTACTGTGGTAATTTCTTTGTTGTTGTGGGTTTTTGTTTTTGTTTTGTTAGTGTTTTTTTGTTTGTTTCTTTTTGTAATTAAAATGTGGCTGAAAGACTGTCTCATTATCTGTATTCTCTTGGCAGTCTGTCTGGTTTGTCTTCAGCAACACTGCTGTTATCTGCTATCTGTCTCATGAACTCTGAGGACACATGTGCTTGTGAATTTTAGGACAGCAGAACACATTCAGCAGTTACCCTTTTCCGTGTGTAAGATCCCTTTTTACTGTTTCTCCTTGAAGTTATCTTGTGCTGGACCCTTTTCTTACCAGACTTTCTTCCCTTGGGGTAAAAGCTGGTATAATAGCTCTGTCACTGCATCCTTCAAGAAATTCAACATCACTGCACACATGTCATGAAGGGTCTCCACTTTTTTAGTGACTTTGAGGAAGTGAAGAAAATGATTGTGAGAGAACAGAAGGATGATGTGGGCTGTCTTTCAAATAACAAAGAGAAGACAATGAAAGCATGAAAATCTGTAAAAAGTACTACGGGCTGCAGGTAGAGCATCTAATTAAGCTGAAGTGAGATACTTTTTAGTATTGGGCCTTCTGTCACCTACTGAGGAAGAGGCTCAATATTTCTGAAATATTCCAGAGCAATTCCATTGCCAGTGGTGCAGATCACAAAATAAACCCCAGAGTTTTACAGTGGTTTTTGGGAAGAATTTAAATGCATTGATCTATCTTTCTGGTTTTTTTAGAAGTCTAGCAATTAGGAGCTTTGCAGACTTTCAGTGTCAGCTTTTTCTTTGTGAAGATAGTTCACACAACAAAGAGTGATCCAATCTTGGAGTGGATGCAGAAGCAGCATGGGTTTTGAAAAATTATAACCAGCTCTAATTGCTCCATGCCATGAGTTTTGAATTAATCTGAACTGCAGGAGTCTAATTCGGTGTGGACAATTCATGGACTCTTTGTTATCTTCTGAAAACAAACTGAAACTGAAAAGCAGCATGGAGGTATTTTTAGTTTTTTTCTAGTGCTTTTGTGGAAGCACAGAAATTAAGTAAGGGCACCTTGCATAAAAGGGCACAGATAAAATTGTCAGTGGTATGCTGCCATTGCTAGCTTTACTCAAGGATCTGTGTCTGCTGCCACATGTAAGTTGCACTCACAGTGATCCATCCACCTGACAATCTGTAGCAGACTGGAAGCTGAAGCAGTCTGTGATCTTAGGAGACAGTGCTGAGGGGTGGAGGAAGATGTCCACATCTTTTGTCCTGGTGCAGGGATTCAGTCGAGTTCCAGCTGTCAGTGTGTGATCAGACAACAAAAGACTAAAAGCAGAGCTAGCCTTGTGAAGAACCTGCTCAGTTCTGGCAAGGTTTGGTGGCACCAGTACTGTGAGATTCAGACTGAATGAAGTTGTTCTGGAGTCATCTCAGTAGTACTGCTGCTTCTGGACATGGCCTGACCATATGAGTCCTGGCAGGGCCAGGCTGGTGCCACAAAGAGCTCCTTGGATTTCTAGAGTGTTAATCAGGTTGAAACACTCAACTTGAATCCAGATTTTCATGCTCTGCTAAGGCCAAGTTAGCCAGTCTTCCCAGAACTGGAGTGCTAAAGTATTCAGTGCAGATCCACTGATGTCTTTGTAGGCATCAGAACCAATCTGTTAGGACTAAATCAGGGCAGGAGACAAGTGGCTGGGCTGACTCCATGTGCCTTGTAGTTTTGCTCAGAAAGCCACAGTTTTTTTTCAATAAATGTTTGGTACCCTGGTACAGTAATCTCAGTTTTTTTAAAATTAATTCCAAAATTGACCAGCTGGGGAAAGCAGTATTCCCAGGGCAAACTGCAGACACTCTAACACGAGGGTCGGTTGGATTAGCTGGAGCTGCATCTGCAGTAGGTGGCTGTTTCACCTTTCCAAGGCTGGTGTATGTGTGTGTATGATGGCATTTTATAAGATGACATTCAGTATGTTCTGGCAGGTAGGGGGGAGCCTGTAGCCAGAGCTTTAAGCTACATGTTTTTAGCTATCTTTTTACTTAGTATTTGTGAAAGGAATAAATGTTTTATTATGTGTGTCTGTACCATAATATTATAAAAATTGTAGCTAGGCTTCAAGCATTCTGCTGATTGCTTACGGGGAGTCAGCAGGACTAAATAAGATTTTGCCTTTTTTTTCACCGTAGATGCAATCTTAGATGTCTTTCTATATTCAGAATCGTCACAGAAAGCAAATCTGACTAGCTGCCTTCTATTGCAGGTCTTCCATGCCCGTTTGACAGAGCCCTTGATCCCTGACTCTCTTTGTTCCTCACCAGATTTGTGTCTTCCATTTTTCTGCTCTACAACTGGATATTTTTGTAGGGTATTGGAAAGTTTTAACTCTGTGCTGAATGTGAGCATCACGAATAGATGATTGTGGATGCAGAAAGAATACAGTTACTTGTTTTCCATTTGAGTTACAAAACACAGTCTCAGCATGTATGCACACTGGAGCCATACTGTACCCCTTTAAGCATGAATTGACATCCTTACTAAGTTTTTATATTCTTTTCTTATGTCCAAACTGCCTCAGTTTCAAGTGGACTAAATTTTAGCCACTCTTCTTAACCAAAACTATAAAATCAATTAGCTGTCCCTCTGGATGATCAGGCCAGACATGTT
>VYZT01004332.1:0-39065 GCA_013400735.1 Pomatostomus ruficeps | reverse complement strand
TTAAAAAACCCAACAAAACCAAATCCTTCAGTTGCTCAAAAAACAGAAGAGTTCCTTCATGTAACTTTTCCTGAAAATACAAGACATACATTATTAATTGAGATGGAGTATGAATTACACAATATTAGATCAAATCAGACTTTTTAAAATAAATTCTCCCCAATGACAATTAGAAATTATAATAGAAGCTTGTAGGCAACCTTTCCTACAGCATTCAGAAACAGGAACAAAATTCAATAAACTGTGGCACCTTTAGCTTGGCAATACTGCAGTAATTCAGAATTTCATATTTTGTTTTTCTAGCACAAGCTGTTTCTCTGTAAGTAGTCAAGGAGCAAACAAGTATCTGCACACGGTATGTCACTCATTTAATGTGTTGTTATTGTGGAACACCTCATCAGGAAAGCGGATACATAAGCCATGTAAACACTGCTGTCACCGAGGGGTATGAAGCACACATGGTACAAATGTTCCATCTCAGTGTGCAGAGGCAAATGTGAGCAAGGAAGGTAAAAACACTGCAGAGAGTGTGAGGAAAGTAAACTACAGAGGGGACATTAGCAAAATAAGAAAGTTTGATGAGACATGTAAATGGATAAAATAAAAAAGGGCAATTATGGTTTCATTTGTATAGGTGTTTAGGGTTATATCAAAGCATTTTTCTATGGCAGAATGAAGAATTGAGGTTGGTAGGACCATGGATGAGCTGTGAACAGCAGGAATTCAATTAGTAAAGGAAATTTGTGATTCTGTAGGCACATTAATTATTACTGCATTTACTCCGTTTTACATGGCCTCTAAAAAACAAGAAAGGGGCAACTGTGACAGCTGAGAGGCTAAAAAAAAAACAAAACCAAAACCGAAAAAACCCCAAACCAAAATAATCCTCAAACAAACCAAAACAAATTTTCAGTTGGCATACTAGACTGTGAGTGTAACAGCTCTTCCATTTAATACTGTAGTCAAAAAAAAAAATCACTATCCTGCACAATTAAGGCAGTATTCAAGATCATTTTACATAACTACCAGCAAGAACTAAAAATAAACAAATGAAATTTCCGATTAAAAATGGTAATTTGTCCCCAGCTGGGGAGAATTTGGGAAGCAGAACAATAGCCATGTTGCAGAGCATTTCGTATATCCCAAACATATAGACAGTTCAAAAGAGGGTCAGGCTATTACAGCAGAACATTGTTTCCCCCCAGGACAATAGAGATGAACAGCACTTCCCAGAACACAAAAGATGAAGTCCTCCCTAAAAAGTACTCAGGGTTCACATTCTGTAGTTTTATTCATAGGAACAATCCCATCGGATTCAAGCATTAAGTTCTCATTCATGCAAAACTCCGGGGCTGCTGGTGGCCCTCTCACTTGGCTTCAGGAGAAGGTTTCCCCCGAGCTCAGCCTCACAACTGCCCCTAGAATTGAGAATTGCTTCATTTGCATGAGAAAAGGAGTGAAGTTCAGGCTCCAAATGATCCTTTAGCAGTTTCAATGGGTCTGAGGAAGAACACACCGCAAGAGAAAGCTGGCTGTACCCTCAGAGATACCCCTCACAAGAGGAAGTATTTAAGTTCAAGGTCTACACACAGTTGGCTTGCATAAGTACAGCAAAATAACATATCTAAGGGTCATAGCCAACAAAAGAAACAAGATCCCATTTCACAGCATAACAACTTCAACCTTTGAAGTTATTGCCTTGCTAATAACTTTGCTTCAGGAAAGTAGTTAATCAAGAGGGGAAAATTCATGCACTTCTAAACTCACAGGTGAAACATATGATGGAATATTTCAGGGTCCGGTTCTTCTGTCTCATTAAAATTTTTTTGTTTGTTTCTTTTAATCTACAATTTAAATACTAAAGTGGAGTCTACGGCTTAGTCCATTAAAGCTTCAGTTTGCACAGGTAATGTAATTTATTCAACTGCCTTTCCTGCCTTGGCTATGGCATCTCTATTAATCAGCATACCTCTACCAATCTTGAACTTCAGAGAATTAAGGCAAAGGGCTTTTTCAGAAGAAATGAGAAACTCACAATACTTTCTTGTACTAACACCCATTTCTAAAGTAGAGCCACACACAAGGTAACAGCATTTTCTTTCTTCTAAATCCTTCAGCCACTTGAAATCCTTCACTTGTCCTTTCTAAGTCAGGGGTTCACTGAAAGGTTAAGTGCCCCACGGACAGTGAAACAGCCCCAGCAGAAAGAAACGAACATCCCTGAAACAAGAGCATCCCTGACCCAGCTCATCTTCCAGTTGCTTTGGGAGATGCAGACTGAACTCTCGTCAGGAAGAGAAAGTAACCGAGCCCTCTTTCCCAAACCTGGTGTTGGCCCTTTCAAACCACAGCTTGGATAAACAATAAACATCAGTCAAGTCCAGATTTTGGGAAGTGGGAAAGAAGAGACGCTTTGTTACCTTTCCAACAGAACCCATCTGTGCAATATGGCGTGGTTACACAACACTTCCTCTCGGATCCCAGCTACTGAGACTTTTCTCTGAAATCAAAAGACAAAAAAACCTCTTGCTTCATTTTTGTTTGAGCTGCTTTGGAGACTCTTGTGGTGCAAAGTTTAGGCAGGAGAGTATTTCCCCTCTCATCATTGCATAAAAGGTCTGTGATAATCCTGACAATTGTAAACTGTTTTCTTAAAAAAAAAAATAAAAAAAAATCCCACTTTAGGGGACTTTTCAGGTGTTTTAGGGGACTGTTAATCCCAGAGCTGTACATTTTACCAGAGGATAAACAAATGTTCAGGAGGTTAGATACCAGGGTTTCTAAATTCCCTTGTGGTCTTGTGCCCAACATAGAAACCCTCAGTGGACAAGGAAGATGAGTAAAAGCCTGCTTGGTGAAAGAAATAATTAATGTTTACATGAGCTATGGTTAACTATTTCTTCATCATGGAAAATTCAGAGTCCATCGTGCGCACTGTTAACTTAATCTGAAGAGTAGTTTGGGCAGAATGTCATGGGAAATGTTTCTTTATCAACTTTTCCCCTAAGCATCATGTTCCAGAAGCTGGATACCTCAATTTATATATTTTTTTTTTTTCATCACATGGTCCAAGTTTTCTTCCTTGATGATGCAAATTAGACACATAGACAAAAGTCATATCATTTCAAGTAAAAAAAGAAGCATTTCTGAAGAACTCTCGCTGTGGTTTAGCACACAGAATTGAATATTGATATTCATGATATTTGCACTTCACCTTAGGGAATTGCTGTTTGGTATCTTAAAGCACAGCTATGAACACCCAAAATCTGCTGTGCTGACCCTGCCAGAACTGGTGACACAGCCTCAGCAGATCACCTAGAAAAATTCGGTTGTAACTTGGATATTGGGATAGAGATCATTTACCCTATTTAACAAAGACCACACAAAAATCTTTACTATCATATCACAATTATAAAATCTTTTTATTTTTCTCTCATCTTCTGTTACTGCCTTTGGAATCACGTCTTTCTTTGGCTCAGTGGGTCTATTCCTTTTGAATTATTACACTATTTTCTTAAAGTATCCCTGAAATTTGACTGGGCCTGTAGAATGTAACAGTAAGCCCTTTATTATAATTTAAAATCATACCAGTATTTAGATGGAGTTCTCTTTAATGTTCTACTTGAGCTTTCTATTTAATCTCATTTTACCTCCTAAATTTAATTTTAAATCACAATGATCTTTCATAATGATAGGCTGGGGGAATCCATCCCTCTCTACATGCTGTAGCTTTTATCATCATTTAGAGCTAAGCAGTAAAAAGTTTTCCTTATATAAAGCTGAAAACACTTTTAAAACATAAAACCTGAATCAAAAATAAGAATAAAGGCAATGACTTTTGAGGATAAAACACAGTCCTAAATGGCAAAAAATAATAAAAAAAAAGAAGCCAAAACATTTCAACTCACAGAGAAGGAGAAGGAAAGGGAGTAAACCAACTCCAAGTACAAAACTTTCATTTACTTGGAGAAATTCTTTTTCAACAAAGAATGTATTTGCCTAATTCAAAACATATGCAAATTTAAAGTCATTCTCCAAATGGTAGAATCTTTTCTTTTTACAAATACATCCTGTTTATATCATTATATATGAAATAGTTTACAAAAAAATTGGTCTGGTGGATCACCACAGCTCTTCACTTCAAAATAGAAATCTAACATATGTCCTGAATCATCTTCTGCCCCGTCCTTCTCCTGCCATAATTCACAGAACACAGTACTTGTATGTAGCAAACATAAAAAAATGACATAGAAAAAATATAAATTATAACTCCCCTTGGAATAAAGTTCCCCTTGCAATCTGAAGTTCAATTTCAATGGAACAGATCATGATGAATGTCTATTTTTTATGTGACTGGAACATTGAAGGACAACAATAGTTCACAGCAAACATAAAACAATATACACTTTGTTTTCCTATTTTCCCTCTTAAAATAATAATTTTTCCTAAGTTATTTATTTTTAAAGGAAGAGCTCTGACGGAATTTTATTTCATTGAATGCTGATTAATCAGCAACAAGCTGGAACCAACCAAACACACTCAAACTGATACTGCTGCGCTAAAGAGATTGCAGGAAAAAAACTACATCTAGTCCATTAAAAAAAAACAACTCACCTAAGATAGAGGAGACTTCAGAGCCTAGCATGAACCCCCAGATGGAAGCATCTCTGTGTATGGACCTTGTTGTGAAGAGCTGGACCCACTGGGAGTGAGAAATTTACCTGTTTGCAGAAGTAGTTGTCATTTCAGGTTGTTTGAGCACAGTGCCTCTCGCAGTCCCACTCTCAGTCTCACATCTACCAAACTCCTACTTTTTATTTTCATTCAAACTCTTACCTTTCATTTCCACTCAAACTCTTACCTTTCATTTCTGTTCACCACCCTCAAGCTGATAAGATAATGACACTGCTGGGGGGAGTGTCACAGATGCCAGGTGGCCGATGAGGAATTGCAGAGTACTTTGGATACAAGAAGGTCACTAGAATTAATTGATAAATGAAATTGGATCTGTGCATTTGAGGTTTAACTTTGATGTACATGTGCTCCCTGATTAATCATCAACTTGAGTGATGACTACCAGAGGAAAACTTAAAATTTTCAGACATGTGATACTTGCTTCATTTGTAAATATTCATCCCTGTAACCCTGTTTGCCGGGATGCTTGGAGGGGAAAATGACATTCGGGATGCAAAAATAATTAAAGTGGCTTCAGTTAAAACTTTAATGAGTGATTGTAGAACACTTTTATTAGCATTTGTTCAACTAGAAAGGGAAGTCTAATTTCCATACAAAAGTCTTCCAGATGAAATAACTAATCATGAAAGTTAATACTAAAAAAGATGATGCTTACTTTTTGTTTTTTAATTAAAAGAGCATTGTGTAATCAAAGCTGAATTCCTTCTTTTGGTCAAAGGGAAGTTTTGGATGTTTAATATCAGCATAATTCTACATTTGTGTGATGATTATTTCAAAATTACTGTCCTCTATGTGAGAAAGATAGCTGGATATTATTACCATTAACAGCTCTGTATATAAATAGTGTTTTAGAAAAATGAAAAATAAAGATCAAATTTACCACACATTTTCACTTAGACATACGTATTAAACAATAAAATTAAGATTCCCAATTTTAAAGGATTACTGCTCTACAGAATATTTTTCAGAAAGTAGAATATCTACCTCAGTTTCCTTAACCATGTGAAAAGACGGTTTTTGAATTTTATGAATCCATAATTTCTCATTTTTTTGCAACAGTTTTGGAGTTTTTACTGAGCAACAGGTTGAATTTTACCTTTTATTACCTCTTGTGGGATGTATGCTATTTACCCAGCAGTGAATACTCACAACTAAATGATGAACAACATGTCATGCAAAAACCAATGTGAAATGTTGTCAGGGCTGTAAATAAAACCAAACTATGTTCAAAATATCAAAAGAAAGTTGAATACAAGATTCATAGAGAAGAACACCTCTTAGCCCTTAGAAATCTCTATTTTATTGAAGCAAAGCACACAATTCTAAACATATTCTTTGTCTTCTTGTGCCTGTGTGTGTGTGCAATGTCTGCTTATCTCATTTCCATCACACATTTATGGCAAAGCAGAGTTGAATTTTGTTTATGAGAGTGAAGGGACTGAAAAGAAAAATTTTTAAAAAGCATGTCACAAATGCTTGACAGCAAGTAGTTCACAAGAAACTACTGGGAAGTAAATCCCAATAGTAGTCACAGGATATATTTATTTGCTGAGTTTTGCAGGGAAGAGGTTCCCACAAAAAACTATTGCAACAAGCTGGACCAAGAGATGGTCAATGGCACCAGAAAAAAAAAGAACATTTTGCAACATCTAGATGGGAGTGCAGCTGCACAGCTCATGTCATATTGTAACTGCTCTAGGACCCTGACACATTTAAGTATTTGTACTTTAACTCTCTAAACCAGGTCACCATTTAGAGGCTGTCAATTCAATAAGTTAAACTTCCAGCTGTGGATTCTGACCAAACTGTTTCTAAGGCCTCTTCAGCCCTTCCTGCAGGATGGTGGGGATTTTCTTACAGGCTTTCAGCACGGAAATCCACTGTCTACAGTGCCAGATCACCACGTTTTTATCCAGCTCTACAGTAACTTTCCTTACATCTTGTACTCTTTACAGTTTATAAATCGAGCCAAGACTGAAAAAGCAAAAAATAGCTGTCAAAGATGCAGTTCTGAGAAAGGTCCTGCTTTGCAAACAAGGACCTCCCTCCCCAGTAACATCACTGCCAATGCATGGGGAGGAAGTCCTGAGATTGTGGCTCATGGTTAACTTCAGTCTGGCCTCAGGTTGACTCCAGTATTAGTATAGATTTCCTCTTTGAATATGATGTGGGAAAAATAAGAAGGGCAATTGCTCAAGAAATCATATTTGAGTGTCCTGTTTCATCCCTCTCACAAATATTGACATCAATTTCTTGATCCGTAAAACTGGTCAAATTATTTCAGAATATACTTCACTAACTGAACATTCTATTATGAATATAACAAAGAGTTTGGTTTTGTTTTTTTTCCTGAACAGTCCTTGACAAGTCACCTTCCTTTCTCACCTGCTAAAAAGCTTCTGGCAGCTCAGTGTCTTAAAAAGTACTGGTTTTCAGAGTTATTCCTCCTGTGCTTGTAAGGGTTGTCAGAAGAAGATTTTGACCCTTGCCATCCCATTAAGGATAATTAGTCAATACTGAGCAGCAGCAGCTATAGGTTATCGGTTTTGCAACCCCTTGCATGCCTGGCATTGCATGAGAGTCACCCATAACATCCAGACCGTCATTTTCTGTGTCATTATACTTTGCTCACACTAATGCTCTCTTAGAAATAATATGAAATAAAATCCTGTGAAAATGTGATCAAAAAGCAATGCTTCTCTGGATGTTTTCGGGAAAGCAAAAAACAAAACAACCGTAAAACCAAAGATCACCCCACCCTGAACCCCAAAGTTTCCTCTTCCTCCTCAAAGAGTTTGAAGCCTATGCTCGAGTTTGAATTCTGGCAAAGCAGACTTTTTTTTATCCTTTTGCAATTTCATGTGAAGGGCACAAGTAGAACTAGAACGCGAGGAGCTCCCTCCTGTCTCAGCTGATTGTGAAACTGGCCTAGTGTCCCCCAGGAACACTTTTGTGGGCAAACTGATGCTGAAATATTGTTAGGAAGAGGGATGGCACAAAGCCTGGTATTGAAAGACACTTTCCTTCCAGGGTGGATGATTTGGAAACCCTCCTTATGTAATGGAGATGAAGCTTGAATTCCCTCCAGAAGAGGAAAAGCTTGTCCTCTGACATCCAGTTCTCATTCCTAGGCAGGTATATAAACAGGGGAAAGGTAAACAGCAACTCTGTTAATGCTGACACCATGTTAACTGCATAAACTGATTTTTCAGAAGCTATTTGACAGCATCTTTTGAGCTTTAAGCATATTTGTGAAGTTTGAGAAATATGCAGATCTGGCACTGGCCTGCTTAAACCCTATTAAGTTCCTTAAAAAAGCAGCCTGAGAACTTGAGTTTCAGGGTGTGACACTCAAAAAAAGCTTGTAGGTGACATATGGATCTACACATTTATATGCAAAATAAGAAAACCACAAGTCTTTATTTAATATGAGTTTCAGTCCTTTCAGTTCCAAGTCTGTGAAAAGGATATGGTAATTTGTTTTTTCAAGTTGCAAGTAAATGTACATTGAGGTGTGGTAACTATGTGTTATTATTCTTACAGGAACTGGCAGAAGCATGGACTGTCTTCAAATTTTAGGTTCCACTAACAAAGACAGAAAAGAATTAATTAGGTGGTCAATAAGTTAAAATTTCCACTTTTGTGGGAAATCCAAGTTGCTTACACAACAGTACAGCATCAAAGGGAGAAAAAGAAGGGAAAAAAAGGAGGACAAGGAGGATAATACACACTTTAGGATAGGAATTTCATTGAGCTGTGCATGGTGAAGTCCTACTAGGCAACTGCTCAGCTGGCCAGCTGCTTCCAATCCTTGAGGTGATGAAGGAGGCTTCATCCCCACTTCTGTTGCCTCATCCTCTGAGTTCCACATACCTCCCGTAGTTCCTCTGTTCCAAAATTCATTCACTGTCCGGCTGATTGCAATGTTTTTGTAACAGCCTCTCTTCCTCAGTTATTTCTTATTTTTTAAGAAACACACATGGCATTGAACAAAAGCTTTTACCTCAAAAGAGAAAAAAAAGATCTTTAATCGGACTGATCTCTTTCATTCCGTGGTATTTGTGCTCCCAAATTATTAGCACACTGAACAAACCCAGAAAAATTAGCTGACACAAAGTGGAGTCATTATGATATGACTCCTGCATTTTGTGGCTGAGGAATTTCTGTAACTATAAACAGAAATGCACCAAAGCATATAAAAACATGCAAGCATGCAAGCATAAATATTTCAGGATTGCTTGCTGGTTTCCTCTGTCTATCATCCCTTCTTATCCATCAAATATCAGCAGAATTCATCTCCTTTCTAGGGATTTTACCACTCTCTAGGAGATGCTACTTAACTCCAAGGTGTCAGTCACTGGACTTGTATCTGATAAATAAAAACTCCATGGTCTTCAGAGAGCTCTGTGAATAAAAATAGGACCTCCCCTATGAAAAAAAAATTAGGATTATTACTCTGAACTATTTTAAAGATGGGGCTAGAAACTGATTAAGTCCTCCTAATTTCATGGTAGGAATTTTACCAAGATAAAACGTGTAACAATTTTTTTTAAATACAATAGACAAAAACATTTGATCAATTTATAAAGAAATAGAGATTCCAAAGGCAAGATTGTATATTTCCCCATCACTCAGTTCTTTTTCTTCATTGTGTTTCAACAGATAAGTTGTTATGTATTCTTGAGCTTGATCTGAAAAATACAGACTGAGATATTTTCCACAATTGAATAAAAGGCAAATGAGATTTCACATTGACTGTTTTGCTGAAATCAATGGAAACCACACCAACGATTTTGTCTTTCAGGATCACTTAGTTTGTGTCATTAGCAATCCTTAAAAGAATGGATTTTGTGTAGCACATTGGCTGTGATCCATACAGTGGAAGAATAGGAATTGAAAATAGCTCTCTATTTAAGAACGCATTAAATTGATTGTAGCCAAGTTCCTTGATCTTTTAGGCACAAGACCACAATTATAAAAAATTAAATTAGCTAATTATTTCATTGGTAGTTTAAATTATGCCCCTCCATAAAGCAGTGGAGACCTCGTGGAAGACAGACGAGTGTTCCCTGTACTCATGGATTTGAAGATAAACATCTTAATTTCTGGAACAAAGAAAGAGAGCAGAAGCTTGTATCTAAGGTGTGCCATCAACACCCTGAGGAAAATCTCCTGTATCAATGTACTGAGCTTCTAAACGCCCCCAAAGCCAGTACATAGAGTTTATTAATATAGAAGGGGGAGCTGGACCTAGAGGAAGGATGCAAATCCACAGAAATATCCAACAACTAAAATGTTCTGGAAGAAGATTTGGTGTGGTGTTCAGCCATGCAATTCTTGCAGTCTTAGGCAGAGATACCAAAGAAGAGATCTCTCCTGCAATAATTACGAATAAAGGTTAAACTAGGAAATTACAGATGCTGTTCAACCTTAGGACCCAGTGGGACATTGAAAGATGAATATCACACTAAAGAAAATGATGACTATTGGTTTTCCTGTATAACAATTTTAAATTCTTATTGATATCATCAGTGTCTTTCTGTAATAATTTGGGCTATTATATCCAATAATGCATCATTGTTATTGGACTGATGGTTTGGACTATTAAACTGTTAAAATATTAATTCCCTCATATAATTTTTGATTTCTTGGGTGAGGTGAGATTTGTAACCAAACTCCTTTGTGCTGTAATTCAGCTTCACCAGTAGCTGAGGCAATCAGAATAACATTACCTTAATTTCTGTATGACAGCAGTCAGAATGGCAAAGGAAATGGAGATATTCCTTGCTGATTCCAAACCTTTATAAGTCAAGTTCTACTTTTTGGAAGGAGGCTTGTTTGGTTTTATCCTTAGAAATCTTAAAGAAGGGAACAAAGAGGGAAAATAGTTACCTGAATTCGACTGAAAAAAACTTTGTTTGCTCTGTCTAAGTAGGTCTTTCATTCATCTTCTCTCTGAAACAGATGCATCCATCTGGCTTGTGCTCACCAGAGCCATTGTACAGCACGAACAAGAAGTGCAGAATAAGATTTGATTGTTTTCTTCTACTCATGGACTGACAGCAGACCAAACCTACACACACATAAAATACCTTACAACAGAGTGGCTTTAAAATTTAATAAGACACAGTGAATAGACTGAATATATTACTGAACACATAAAGCCACCCAGGCTGCAGTGCACATTGTTGGGAAGGTGAGGCAGCCAGGCAGAGAAAACAGAGAGGTGTTTATTATGAGTAAAAGTACGGTAGCAATGCCAGTTATGACAGGCAGAGTTGTGGCCATTTCTTCATCTCTGACTTGAAAAATTTAAGGATATAATGAAGACAAAGTATTAAGTCCAGTCTAGAAGCTCTTCAGTCAGCAGAAAATACAACTTTCCCAGGCAAAAAACAGAATAGGACATTGACTATATGTTGTTTATACACAATCACACATTTTTGTTTCACTACACAGGACACTGGTATCATTCACCAAAGTGCCAGCTTAGATGGCACTTCCAGAACTAAAAATGCCGTTCTGCCTGTGGAGTGCGGGGCCAATGATGTGGAGAACACCAGCAAAGAACTGGTCATTGACCTTGTACTGTCTTTATTTGCACAGGCAATAGTGATATTGCCTCTAGCAAGTGGTTCATCAAGATTTACCAGCACATGGAAGAAGGGGTGAGGATAAGCTTTTATTTAAATTTCTATAAAAAGCACTCTTTAGAAACAGTTTGTTTAAATTCCTCACAACAGGGCTGTGGAGCACCACAGGAGGTATTCCAGAGAAAGCACTGCTTCCATACTTGGCAATTCACAGTACTGACAAAGTGGCAACAGCAGGAATACCTCATTTATGTCATTTTCCTTAACCAAATTATCTCCCTCAACACTACTCTCTGTCAAGTACTTCTCATCTTTAAAGAAAGAGTTGATAAAAGAAAAATATTTCAAGTAAATTTCCTCTTTGAGGCAGCGTTCCAAAACAGCATTAAAAAAAACCTGAAAAACAAGGTCCCTTCAAGATCTGTTTTTTATGCTCTTTAAAGGAAGAGCTCTGGCAGGTGTGAATATCACATTTCATAAAACAAGGTACCCACCAGTTCCAACACATCCAGGTTGCTACACTTGTATATGGTGTAGTGATGGCACTTGAAGCTGCAAACCCCTGGAATACCTGGAGTGTTTCCCTAGGAATATTTGAATTCCAGATTTCTAATGCTACAAGAGACCAATAGATGGCTTGGTCTGACTCAGTGAAATATTAATTTACTCCCTATAGGTTCCCCCCACACCCCAAGAAATTAGGCAGTAGAAATACTTCAAAGTAAGTAAATACTGGAGAATGTGTGCTGGAAGTTAATTTTGAGCTTACAACATTCAAGGGTTTCACCTGAGGCCCAATATTGTGAGTAGAAAAAAAATGGCCAAAAGTAGAATTTTTTGTTTCATTATTTGCAATGAAATCTAATGTTCAAAAAACTTTAATCGATATAATTATACTCTTAGTAAACTACCTGTGTTCTTAATAAATCAAGTGAAAGCCAAGGATTTATCAGCAAAATTCCTTATTGAATGATTTTGCAAAATGTTCAAAATCAAGAATTTTCTGCTGCTCATAGATAACTCATTAAGGGTAAAATAAAATAAATTGGTTGCATGAATTATTCATCCCAACTGTTTACACAGTTTTAGTCTAACAGTGACTCTGCTTGAGTATTTTTTCATTCACAAGCAGTTCACAGAACAATCTGTGCTCTCATAAACCAGTACATTTTAAACTACTCCATTTCTGATTAACAAAATGTCTCTGGCCACTGAAATTCATGCATAGACATAGCATTTGCAGGACATGCTACTAACAAATTACCATGATTTAAAACAATGTCCAAATTTAGCTTCCAAACTTCTTGTTTCTTTAATTGGATACGTTTGATTTAGGAGTAAATAATTTTACTTCTCTTCACAGGACTTTCAAAGCTATGTGGTTACACATGCACTCCAAATATACACACCATGAGATGTGCAAAGCCAACAGCTGTGCCAACATCTGTGTCCCCCTCATCCTCACTAAAAACCTCTCTCCTAACACCTGCATTAATCCTTCAGCTCTAAAAATGCTTATTTGCTTTCCAAGATTTCAGAAATTTCTGAAAAGGCAATACCTCTTATTAGAAAATCAAATATCTCATTCAATGCTGTGTGAGCAAACTTTCTTATATCTAGCCTTTCAAATAACAGACAAATTGATATTAATGTTAAAAATTTTACCATGAACAGAAAAGTTTGGTTTGGATCCAGGATTACATCATAGAACTGATAAAGATCATCCCCATCCCACAATTACCCAAATAACAATCCAAGTTTCAAACAGGTCTGTTTGTTCAATACTGAAATCAGTAGCAATTTTTATTTCTATTTTTAAATAATGGACTTAAGGTTTTAAAAGGTAAAGGTGTTTGTAGCCAGGTGTTATCCCTTATAACAGCAATCAATCATCTCATAATTTCTTGTATTTATAAAAAAAAACCCCCAAACTTTAAAATTCAGCGATTTGTTGGAACTGTTTTCCACAGACACGTTGTTTGGATAAATTGAAGCTGGAACTTTCCTACCATAAACCAGTACATTTTAAACTATTCAATTTCTGATTAACAAAATGTCTCTGGCCACTGAAATTCATGCATAGACATAGCATTTGCTATAGTCATCAGCAAATTGATTGGCTTTACACAGTGAGGTCCATTCCAGGCTCGAGGCATGGGTGTTTTATCGAGAAACAATTGGGCAGAATTGGACATAATATGTCTCTTTCAGGCAGATTTTAGAACATTAACTGCATATAAATTTTTTCCTTTTTCAAAGTCCTAAGGAATAAGAGTTTCCTACTGGCAGGTAAAAGCAGATGAAAAGCAGAGATTAACAATAAAACTACTCATCATACAATTTATAACTTCTAAAGTACAATGCTTGTATAACATTTTTTGGGCCATTATGCCTGTCTTTTAACATATAGCCCCTCATGCACTCCATGACAAACAAGGCTCATGTCCACAGCGTTTTAGAAAGGAAGGCAAAGGTCATATATCCATTTTCTCAGGTATTTGCTTGCTAACAGATTGACTGCAAGCAATGAAGGGGCTATTATTGACTTGTTTGTACGTTACAGCCAAGGAAATGCAAAATTATGAGTATTTCTCTTGAAGAGAGCTGCGGCAAGAAGGGGATCGTGCTACAAAAAGCTTGTTGAGAGCATCAATAAGTGGGAGCAAATATACCAGAGCCCTACTACAAATTCCTTGGCAGCCTGCCATGCAAGCAGCCAGTTTTGATGGCTGCAAGCTATGAAGTTGAGAAGCAAGCAAACAAAAGAGCCTGGCTGCGAGCCAGGCGAGGCATGAGGGGTACAGAGCAGAAAGGCACTTCACGGCTGGGAATGGTGAAGGCAAAGTGCCTGTAGGGGTGGGACAGGCGGGGTGCAGGCACAGCGTTGTCTCCTCTGGTGTTTTACCATGCCCAGAAAGTCAGCAGAGCTGGTTTTCAGCTGCGGCCAAACTGACGGCGCAGCTGTAACACACGGCCAGCACACCCACTCTCTTACCTGGCAGCAAATCCCAGGCTGAGCCATATCTGAGGGCTCTTCTGCCAGCCTAGGGATCGCCAGCCGGGGCTTGGTGCTGCTCTTTGGACACAAAATCACTTTGGAAGGTTACACGTGCTCCTCCCAACTGGTGCATGCTGTGCTAGGTAGGGTTCTGAAGTAGGGGAATATGACGGTGGATGCTGAAGTGCAAAATCACATCAGCTCAGAGCTCTGAGGAAAACCTTCCAGAAGTCATTGCTATCGTTTTGAGTGATTTTTCTTCCAGCTTGGAGCAGATTGCTTAGGCAGTATTTCTGTAGGTGAGAGTGTCCTTAAATGAGAATGAAGTTGCTTCAGCTTACAAAAATACACTCAGAAACTGTGACTCTGAGGACTTAAACAGTCACTTAAACATTTAATGCAGAAAAACATGTTGTGCCATAACAGTATCAGGATGTTTATGTCACATCAAAGGCAGGAACTGGGAAAAAAACCCCACAAAAAATCCAAGAGGTCCAGCATCAACCGCAACTTACCTGCTTATCAGATATTTTCTACTATGTGTTTTACAATTCTGAACATGCTTCATAGAGAAAACAGAGGAGAAAATATTTATGATTTTGGAAAAGCAATTGCTGAAACTTCTGCCTCACTACTCTGGGTTCATGTTTTTCCCTGAGTATTAGCCATGTGCCATTACTGTAGTTTTTCCCTTTTTCCCAGAGGAAAAAAAAAAAAAGAAAGAAAAAGAAAGAAAAAGCTTATTATTAACAATATTAACATTTAAGTAATACCAATTAACTTTGAGGTTTTGCATATAAAAAGGTGTAATTAGGGCCTTTTTCTCATTCAGCAGATGCTAGTTGTAGACTTTTTTTTGAAGACAGGGTCAGTAGGGTAACAGCACTTCTTGGACAGAAATAGTTGTATCTCCAGAATGGGGCAGGAAGGACTAATAACCTGATTTCTCAATTCTTCTCCCTCTAGATAGAATGCATTTGGCTTCAAAGAAGTCACACTGATGTAAAATTAGCACAAGTGAGAGCAAAAAGAAAGTGGGACTTCTGTCTGAAAGATTGCAGATTATTATATTACTCAAGAAATTCCAGAGATATTATAATAATGGGATCCACCATGAATTACCCAGAATTTCTTTTTTCCTGATATTGAGGCAATTAGAGAGAGAGAGAGAGAGATCTGCTCCTGTTTTAGAGCTCAGCAAGGCTGCAAGTCCCTGCACAGAAGCTGAAGCAGCCTTGAAGGAGCCGTGGTTTCATTCCTCCAATGACCAGGCCAGTGTAAGCAAGGCACACACAGAAATAAATTATTGGGTCTGGAAAAGCATTAATGTGCATTGATTACTCTTTTCTAGTTAAAGGAGATGGAGGGGGAGGGGAAGGACTTAGCTGTAACTGAGTTTTGAGATGAAAAAGTTTGTCTGCATGTTTGCCCAGGTACACCTGACCCCTTCTGAGCTGAGCCACAGCCACAGTAAAATGCAAACATTTCCCGACTTAGTTCTTTGAACAGAGCAAAGCAAAGCACAAACATTAATGACTTAAATGATTGTCACATATTCAGGGCATGATTTAACTGCAGCAGGTATGTTACACGGAAAAGAAGTCACTTTTAGAAAGGGGAATTTCATTCAATACATGCTGACTCCCTTCAAGAGCAGTCCCAAAAATTTTGGGGTTTGTTTCACTACTACTCAGAAGTAATTCTGACTAAATCAGGTTCACAATCATTGACCTATACATGATGTACAATGTGCTCCTATAAACAATTCCATTTTGTCTTTCTTGGTTTTAATTTCATTATTCTTTACATTTACAAGCAAGTAGGTGCTGTATGGAGTTGTGAAATCTTCAATCAAATCTTTAATCTTTAAAAATTCAAAATTTAAAAAATTGAAACATCTTAAAAAATGAAACAAAATTAATTGATTTTTTTACTGGTGCTGCCCATTGCTGCCATGTTCATTGCTATCTGATTGACCTACAAAGCTGCTCCTAGAGTTCATGAGCAATAATGCCAGGGATACCAGAATAGGGTTCAGAGCGTGGTTTTGGACTCTTCAAATTTCCATTCCTTTAGATCATGAGAGGAATCATGCTGTACCTCTGGGAAACACATTTTGCTTCTTTGTGCTGTACAAATGTAACGTGAGTGTAAACTGGAAGGCCTTCAGAACACCACACAAAAAATGTCTCATGGTGAAGAGAAAGGAAAGGGGAAAGGAAAGAGGAAAAGGAAGGGGAAACGAAAGGAAAGGAAAGGAAAGGAAAGGAAAGGAAAGGAAAGGAAAGGAAAGGAAAGGAAAGGAAAGGAAAGGAAAGGAAAGGAAAGGAAAGGAAAGGAAAAGGAAAAGGAAAAGAAAGGAAAGGAAAGGAGTTATTCTTATGAGGCAGATAAGCTTGTATGTCAGTTGAAGCCTTTTTTTCCTTCTATCTTGGTTCTTGTGGTCTGGGTGACATCACTGGTTGGGACAGGCATTTGCTTGATCCTACCACAGTCCTGAGGCACTGTTCTCACCAGCTCTGATAAATGGTATGGGAACCAAGGAAATAAATGGTTTCAGCATTGCAGATTATTGGTTTAGGTTTAAGTTATAAACTTTATACTTCCCTGTATGACCTTAAAAACTGATATAATACTTTCCAGGCAAAACCCTAGGGACAAGAGACTAATGGCTGTAATGAACACAAGGCTCAAGCACTCTCCTCTCAAGAGTTTTGGGAACCATTCTCACCTCTGCAGCTCTAGTAAATGGTGCAAAATTTAGTAGGCTGAGAGGTGTCCCTTAATACATGACAGGCCCTGTTTTATCCTGCAAAGTCTGTCAGAGCTTGAGGCAGAAACATCTAGTTTGTCTTCTGAAAAGCATCCCATGTAACAGGTAGTAAGGAAAGCTCTACAAGCAGTGTTAATTAACTAGAGGCTGGAACAATATCAAACACATGTCTAAATATACAAGACAATTTCTCCGGATTGTGAACTGCAGCTCCCATTTTGAGGCCGAATGCCTGACGCTTTTCCTTCCAAATTGTTAATCGCACCACTGGAATGCAATTAGCCGCAATTCTACCGTGCACATGAAGGGCTTTCCACACAACGGGCTGCTGTAATTTGATCCTGAGGTTTCTGAGCAAAAGGAGGAATCAAACTCTTCCTTAGAAACCAGTTTATTTTTTATGAAAGGGAATATTTCTGAGGTTTTGTAAGGGTCGTAGATCTTCTACTTAAATATATTGTTTAACACAGAATTAATGTTCTAAGCGAGGAAATTTACCTTCCCCACTGTGCCGGTTTCAGCTGAGGGGTTAAACCACGACACCCACATCACAGGTCCTGCAAAGCAGAATTCAGAAGGTCAGACTTTCATCCTGCAATAGATCTTTCCTTTCATAAGTTCATCAAAGAATATTTTCTTTTTTTTTTCTTTTTCCTCCCTGAAACTAGATTTAAGGTTTCTATACAATGTATTGTAGTGTTCCCATTCTTCAGACATTTTTAAAGAACTCGATAGGTTTTGGCCAAAACTCCATTTGTCAGAGGCAGCAGGCTCTATTACTTATGGGATAGAAGACATTTAATTAGTGTCTTAAAAGAATTATGAGCAACTCAACCCAAGCTGAATAGAGCACTTCCATTTCTATATATAATAGGCCCCAAACTGATGTAGAGTATGGATTAATCTCTCTCATCATAGAAAGAATTGTATTTTTTCTTTGTGTTTTTATACAGTCTTAATAACTTGGCCATCATGCACATGCACACAAAATACTTAAATAGATGTTTAATGGCTAATTCCTTTCCTAACCAAAGTATTAAAGTCATGATGAATACACCAATTTGAACTTGTTCCATTCTCTAATTTGCTCATCTGAAAGAACCTGAATCATATTGAAAATCCAGCACTGAAATCTTCATTATTTATTTCAAAGACATCGTTTACTGTGGAGTTGGCCACTTCTACAAAGACTGTGCGAGATGAACTTCTCCTGACTCTGTAAAAGTCATGGTTGGAAACTCAGACAAAATTTCTATAACAGAACCAGATTATTTCAGGGCTTCAGAAAAAAAGAAACTAGGAGTGCCTGAGGAGTTTGCTGAAGACTTTGGGAGATATTTTGCAAAATTCACCTGCCTACAGCTACAGATATTCTTCTCCATTAACCACTTAAAACAACCATCCCACCTCTTCTCCCAATGATCTAGCTGGATCAGACTCCAGACTTCAGCAAGTCCCTGGTACTTCTGTTCCCAGTCTGCATCCTCCAGCTAGGAAAACAAATGTGAAATTTGAGCCTTTCCAGCTCGTTTTTCTTGGGCCAGCATTCTGATTCTTGTTAAATTCTTGGTCCTAGCAACTCTTTTGATCACTATTAGCATTTGCCAGAGCCTGATGATGCTGGCTTCCTATTGGTAGATTTGTAGTTTGCCCTCACTCTCCCAATCATTTCCTGTATTTTAAAGATCAGTGACATCTTTACCTTCTGGTATCTTCTCACAGAAGCCACCTGTGTTTGTTAAAAACACACACATACGAATCATCACCTTTGAATAGGCTATCTAAAGCTATGAGACATATTTAATATGGTTTAGGTCTATCAAGCTCATGATCTGAAAAAGTTTATCTGAAAATATTTAAGCTTCAACAGAAAATTTACTGAGTATTACAGGATTGTGCTATTTACAGAATAACAAATTAAACCGCAGGAATGAGAAAAACCCAATCAGATTTTGCATATCTGCCATAGCTGGGTTAATCCTAAAACTGTGTTCTTTTTTTCATTTAGATACTCATCATTAACTGTGCTTTAATATTCTGGTATTTTGAAGTTTTATAGATTGCCTCCTGTCAGATAGTTTAGCTAAATTATTCCTTTCTTTTTTTTTTTTTTTTTTTGAGAGTTATATAAATTGCAAGACATATATTGTACCATAAAAATAACTTGCAGGAGGGTGTATTTAAATATTTACTTAGTACACTTGATAAATATGTGATAATTAAAGTATTCTGAAAGAGTAAAAGCCAATAGAGGAACACCTACTTAATAAAAATGGAAAATGCAATCTGGTATTTATCAATAATTGAGTAACTATGCAGTTTCTCCTCAATATCTTTGAGGAATATAAGAACACTGACATGTGACTGGTATAAGACAAAAATCAAGAGGGCAAGAGATCAAATGGAGAAGATTCCTTACCTATAATTCTTCTGTAAACAGGGGCTCCCCAGAATGCCCGGAGTTAATTTTTTATGCCACTTTCATTCTGTTAAAAGGGCTCAGATCACATGAGGGTCACCTGCATTAATGAGCCAAACATGGAAAAACTTCAGTCTCTGTTCCTTCATAAATTGTTCACTGAGAGTCAGCTATACTGATGTAAGAAAATGAGTAAAGAAAAGGTAATAAGGTAACATATGGATTGCTTTTTTCTCTTTTTCTTTTTTTAAAATTCTAACACTGCTGTATTACCTATAGAAACACACCAGACTCACGCTGACTTTTTCAAATGAAAGGCAGGTTTTGCAGCTGACACATAATCAAAAAAAAAAAAAAAATAGAGCAAAGAAAACAAGCAGAACTTTCTCTGTGGAGTTTTATTTGATTTGGGATATACTTCTTCTCTTTCAACTAATATAATCCAAACATGTTGGTCTTTAAAAGTAGACTATAAAAGCCTGTCTTTTATGGTCACAGGGCAACATCTATCACAGCACTTACAATCTTGCTCACTGAAGAAAAAAGAATCATTTCCCACTGTTGTGTTTACCCTTTTTTGTTTCACCAGTATTGGCAATAATTTTACAGGAAGCCACATATCTGAAACATAATTCTGTACAAAATGCAGTGCATTCACAGTATCCATTACTTGCACTTCCTATATACCCATATTTTTCTTCTTACATAAAATCATCCCCAGGACCCCACATATTTATTTCCAACAACGCTCTCTTAAAAGCTGTAGGTTTTTGTTGTTGCATTTCCCAAAGAAATCCTAACTATGGCTTTGAGATAGGTCTTAGGAACAATAATTTGATTATACCTGATTTTCTACAGGTTGTGAAGATTGCTGTACAGGTTGTTAAATCTGTATATTTTCAGGTACTAAAATGAGTTCTCTTCTAGTAAGGCACAAGTGGGTGCACTGTAAGGTGCAACAGAACTTTGGTGACATAGACGGATGGTAGCAATAAACTGAATTTTTAGTTTGGTATTCTACAATGCTGCAATTCTACAATATTCCACCTGGGCATCTCAAGGCACTTCTCAGAATATCAATTTTGCTTCATAATGTTTCTATTTTGAATCAAGGAAGCATCACCACGAATAACATTTTACAGGCAAAGAAATGGTCAGATTAAAAGGATCCAATCCCTAAAAATTTCAGAGAGCTTTTGATTTGGTCACTGTGGCTTGGGCATGAGCAGGTAAGGACCAGCCTGTGTCACCCTGGGTTGGAACCTTAGTTTTTACATACCAACAATAATGAGATGTTAACCATCACCAAATCAAAGGTGTTTAGCTGCAATAGAGGACATTTCCCCAAAGATCTGAAACCCCATCGATCATCACTGTTAATATTTCAGAAATGGAAAAGTTTCCCTTGTTAGTCAGGTTAAGAAATGATCAATATTTGACTTGGGCTGTTAGTGAATTTTATACATGCATTCAAACTTGCACAGACAGCAAGGACCCATTAGCTAGAAAACACAATGAACCCAGCAAGTCTGAATTAAAAATCATTTCTTGCCATCGTACAGAGGCAAGGTCAAAGAGAATTGCTATTTTAAGCAGCCTCCAGGTTTCTTGGAGACGAAGGTGTATATCTGCATAACCTTGTCCTTGTCATCTGCATAACCTTCAGACCTGAGGTGTTTAAGTGTAAATGAATTGGAAAAGATAAATGAAACATATGTTTAGCATTCCTTAACCCTCCCCGTGCCACAGGACCAGCTGTAGTACCATAACTCAGTTCACCAGAAGCATTTTTATCTAATTTATCTTCATACTCTTACATTCAAACAAAAAATCAGCATTAAGGGCTTTTAGAGAAGTAAACATACATTCTTTCAGTTTTGCCACCTGGTTCCAACACATGGCTATAAAACAATAATATCAGAGCATGGACAATATGGTGAGCAGAAAAAAATATCGCTTGTTATTGTGCCTTTTTTTTTTCTTCATTTGAAAGGGGAAATAATAATAACAAATCATGTTTCTTAGGAATATATACCTGTCTGCAAAGACTCAGAGGCAAAACTCCAGACCTAAACTTCAGCACTGCTACCATTGCTTTGTGACTTCTTTTTAAGCCCATTTCCTTCCTTTCAGAAAATAAGTAAGCCTCTTTTCTAAGTATACAAAAATAGATAAGTATTGATTTTGGATACTTTTTCCCTCCCTTCATGCCCCCACCAGGCTGGATGAAAACTGGTTCTATTTTAATTAGCTGGTAATCTACTGAGCAAACTGATTTTCAAAATAATTTTTACAATGGCTCAGATATTTTGAGTTGTCTCCAAACTGCAGTTTGGGTAGAAACCAACTCTGTAACTCATGACTGCATTAAATGAACTTCCCATCTTTTTTTTTCTTTTCCTTCTCGATTGAAGCAATGGTGTATTCCTACAAATACTTCTGAGATTGTAACCATGTCCTTTTCTAATGCTTTAAAATCAGTTTAATGTTTTGGAATTCAGCTGCTGAAATGATTAAATTGGACAGAGGGTAAAGAAGACACAAGACACATCAGTTCAAACAGTGTCGTGACGGGTTAATCAATGAATGGATCCAGCCTTCCTCCTCTATGACATGGTTAAAGTTAATATTCCCATGCTGAGGAATGAGTTCTGCCTGCTGCAATCTACTGCTAAGCATCACCCAGGTGTTTGCACAACACATCAGACAGACAGTTGCAAGAATAATACATTTTCACCATATATATTACAGCAGTCCCCTTGCTGTGACGGTATGTGCTGTGCTGAGTCTTTATCTGCAGCCTACAAGGTGTCTTCTCCTGCCAAAACCCAGTGACTCCCAAACAGAGATGAAGGGAAGATATTATTGTGTTTTGTTCCTTTAACTGCTATAATGCAAAGAGAAATTAGGGTATTTATTTCCTTGTAAAATTATATATATACATGTGTGTATCTGTCACTGTTACAGAAAGTGATATATTGTTCTCAAAAATAGGTCATAAATGGAACACTGCGCTTCAGCCTGCATAGCTTAAATGCAGCTAAGCTTTTTTGCCTGAAAATCAAGCCCATTGTTTTTCTCCTCCATAAATGCCAATCCACACTCCAACCTTTTTTATGGAGCAACATCTGCTGCACAAAGTTGAATATAGATCAGCAGATCCGAGTATGTTCAGCGCAAGTTGCAGGGATATTTTTTCAAACAGCAATCCTCATTTAAAAAGTTAAGAAAGCAAACTGATTTTGCAACTAGAAGAGTTTTTATCTCTCTCCTTACCAAGTATTTTTTGTTTTTAAAGAAGACTATTTTTCTTAAATCCAATGCAGTTTCATAGGTAGCATTAGGTCTTTAATTTTCTTTGAAAGATAATTCTCCAATTTTTAATGATTAACTGTGTTTTCAAATCATCTAAATTCTAGTAAACAGGTGGTATCTGTTATACTAAGAAATAATGTATTTTGTTACAATGCAAATATTTTTGGCACCTAATCAAAATGTCCATTTTAAATTTTGCCAAGATAAAGAAATTATACATACTTTTCAAGTGTCGTTGCATGAAAGTACAAAGTTCCACTGAGCAATATTCTTCCCTTCCCCTTTCTTATTTTCCATCATCTTTTACTTTCCCTTTTTAGTGTAAAATTATAAAATATCTAAAAGATTAAATTACTTATTAAAAAATAAATAAACACAGTTTGCAAATTATTTTGTATTCTGTATATTCTGTAACCTGAAACTCACCTGAAAAAATATTAATGGTAGGGATTGAGTATTGCTTGCTTTACCTTTTGTGATCAGAATTGATGGTATCACACTGTTCTTATGGAATTTGAATAAATCAAATTACTACATTAAATAATCACATTCCTTACAGAGACTTTGTTTCTCCAATAGTCCTCCTTATAGGAAAGACGTAACTCATGCTGAGGACAGTAAAATTGAACCTGATCCAAATTTAATGAGCAATCTATTTTCAAATTAAATTTTTAAAAATCACTTCCTACTTGATATGTATTTATATTCCTGATTGATATAATTCTGAAATCTCTTCTAACAATTTACCGGATCCACCTATGCAGCATCTCTACTAAACAGAAAAACATTATCCCCTTGATGAATTTAAACCAGCATCAGTGATTTTATCCTGCAGATAGAAGTATTATGGATTCAAAAGTATTGTCTGTTTTTGTAACGAGGAGATGCTATGAAGGGAGAAGCAAATTAGGTTCCCTACCAACCTAATGCAGTGGTGAGCTGCTATGGAGACCATTTCAGCTGCCCAAGTATTCTGTTTCCTATTCTGAAGATTGTGAGGGAGAATGGGAAACTTTTGTGTCAGCTCTGTTAATGTTCCCAGTGCCTAGGGAACCTACTTTCAACTTCTAGTGGCAGACAGAGCCCAAAACACAGGCTGGCACGGACATGCTCACCTGCAAGCACCACAGCTCTCAGATGTTCTCACAGCCCTGCCCGCTTTGTCAGGACTGGCACCTACTCATGGACCTGTCTAGCCTCCTAAATGGTCACTCTGCATCTCACAAGTACCCGACTGCAGCTGGGTAGAGAAGCAGAACTGCAAGCGCAATGGAGTTTTCATGCACTGCTTGGTTAAGTTGTGGAGACAAACCACAATCCTGCAGCACACTGAGTGTGGCTGATTCCCTGCTGGGGGAGTGCACCAGTGCCCCTTCCTCACAGCCCTGGTCCTGGGGAACAGCTTGGCCATGCCCTGCTGCCTGTACAACTCTCCCAGACATCCGGGTTTCCTCCAGAGCCTGGGCACAGAGGCAGTGCTGCCTCCCAAGAGGTCTCCTGATGGGAATGAGGAGGGAGCTGGAGCTGAGGGTTGGATCACAGAGCCTTACCTTGTGCATCCAGCAAACAGCTGGTGCACGGGGCAGGGAAGTGGGGAGGATGGCCCCCAGTGTTGCAGGTCTGCCTCTGTCTCTCAGGGCTCCTTGGTTTGCACCAGCAGAGAACTCCTGCTGAGCTGCTTGCCTTTCTAACTTACAGGCTACTTTCAGAGCAACAAAAGATGTCAAAGGCTCACAAATTTCTCACTTTCAAACAGATTTCCAAACCCCTTATTTTCAGGAAATTTTTTGTTTGGTTGATGTTTCCAGTTATTTCAATAGGAAAAGCAGCCTTATGTTTTAGTGAGAAGCTGAAGGAAGGGATCAAAACAAATTTAGTCTGTAGCGAACATTCAATTGCTATCTGTGTTTTCAAAGGCTTGTTTACTGCCTTCAAATGCTAGTGATTTTATCCATTGGTGGAATGCTGCTCTTTGATCCTGTCCTTTCTGACTCTTTCACTCCTGCTCCAGTTTAGGTGTCCTGAAATTTTGATCTAGATATTTAATTTATACCACAGTATCAAAAGGACTGCCATGGTTTAACCCCAGCCTGCAAATAAGGCAGCTGTTTGCTCACTCCCCACCGATGGGATCAGGGAGAGAATCAGAAGGGTAAAAGCTGAAAAATCCAAGTGTTGAGATAAAGAGAGTTTAATAGGGAAAGCAAAAGCCATGAATATAAGCAGAGCAAAAAAGGAATTGATTCCTCACTTCCCCTGGGCAGGCAGATGTTCAGCCATTGCCAGGAGATCAAGGCCCCATCACATGTAACTGTGGTTTGGGAGGACAAACAGCATCATTTCAAATTTCTTCCTCCCTCTTCCCCCATTTTATACACTTACCAGGATGTTACATGGTCTGGAATACCCCTTTGGTCAGTTGGGGTCACCTGTCCTGGCTGTGTCTCCTCCCAACCTCCCGTGTACCCCCATCCTCCCTGCCAGCGTGGCAGTGAGAAAAGCAGAAAGGCCTTGGCTCTGTGCAAGGCCTGCTCAGCAATAACAGAAACATCTCTGTATTATCAACCCTGTGTTCAGCACAAATCCAAAACACAGCCTCTGTGAAGAAATCGAACTCGATCCCAGCCAAAACCAGCACACATGAAAAGAAGCAACAGAGGGGAATTATGGACACTGAATGAAAAACTAATCCACCAGCACTGAAATACTTTCTGGGTACTAAAAGTATTTTTCTTCTCCGAGCTTACTAAGTATGTCTCTACAGATGTTATGAGTGAGCTGGACTGTGTTATAGTCTGGCAGAAAGAACTACTATCCAAAGATCAACACATCCTTCATCAGTGATAGAAGCAGCTCACAGACCTCTAAATGGGCTCAGTGAAGCAAAGTTGGAAAACAAGTGCCCAAGTGCTCTTTAAAAAAAAAAAAAAAACAAACCCAAAGAAAGTAAATAAAAGCTCCACAGCCCAATTTAAGTTTAGAAGTATATATAATTTAGTCTTGATGAAAAAATAGATGTTTTCAAACTGTGCCCCTGTTCTTTGCCTATCGACCCCTTCACCGGTCAAACCCAGCAAACACCCAACTACATAAAGGAATATGGCCAAAAGTGATTTATTTTGCATGTACAGATGTCTCTAATCTCTCTAAGAGTATTTACCAAGATACACACCCAGAATCTTTTGTTCTGAGGCATACTGAGGCTGCCACTTCTCTTGTTAGCTTTTTGTGTATTTGGAAATGCCTTTTGAGCATGACTGCATCTTAGTCTCTTCATTAAAGATGTATCTGTACTGCATTCTCTCCCCCAGCTGTAATTATTTATCCATTTTCTTTTCTGCCACCTCATTTTTGACAGAGGGGGTCCTGCTGCCCAAATGAAATTTTAATGAAGGCTTGAGGACATGCTTGTGCATTGCAGAGTTCCACTGCAGTCCTGCGAAGAACATGAGCTGAATACTCACAGTTAGTGGGGAAGTGTTGTGTTATGGCTTTTTAAAAGGAACAAATGTTGGCATGTGGTGAATGTTCTGCCACTTTGCCCAGTCCTTTTTTCACTGCCCCTCATGCATTTCTGTGCAATTTCTTCCTGCTGTCCAATCTGCCTAAGATGACCAAAGGTCAAGAGAAAACTATACAACTTGAATTGGCACCCAGCATGCTTAGTTCTGCTAACCCTGTCACCACCGCACTTTGTTTTCCCAGAAAGACAAAATTTCAGTGTATATTATATAAATAACCCTGTTATCTCCTTGCTGTTCTTGTTCTTCACCCAGTCATTGTTCAGGGATTTTTTTATTATCAGTGCAATCTTAACTTCAACAAATCAATTTGAGTCATAATCACTTTGAATTGCAACTTACAGAAGCAATAATATCTTCAATTTTTGCCTGTGAGGCCCTGTGCTCCATGTGCGTGCATTAACACTGTGTAATGGTAAGCATTGCCTTCATGGACTCTTCTTTCTTTGGTCTCATCTTTTCATTCCCTTCTAGCAAATCCTGTTTTACTCAGTGTGATCCTCCAAATCCATCAAATGAGCCATTACACACACAGACAGCTGCCACCCTGTCACACTAACCAGGTTAATCTCCAGGGCATAAAGAGCCATAGGGGTTCTCTGCAAAAAAAATCTACCACCTGTAATAGTGTCACTGAAAATTACACCCCAACTGGTTTGTTCAGAGGTACTAAACCAAAGTTATACGGCAATTTTAATTCTGGCTTTTATGAATTTTTGAGGACTTGATTAAGTTTATAAAAAAAAATTTCCACATTGTCAAAAAGTTCTACCATATCAAAACCACCGTCTTGGTTTGCCCTCATACCAAAGTATAGCTGAGCCTTTTTCAAATGAAAAGGTTCCATAAAACTTGGAATAAAGCAGAAATATGACATGCATCAGCCCCAAAGGGTTGGAGATTGGCAAGATGGTATTTTAAACAGGAAATCCTTGATGGTCTTATATGTGACACATCAATTTAACTTCTGATTACCTTTGGTTCAGAAATCTGATTTGATGCTGATAATATATAATTTTTTACTTTTTTTTTAATGCTACCTTTGCTAAGGAAAATATTTCACAAATTTAGGGAATTTCCAAGCACAATTGTAAAAGGCAGCTCTCCCTGCAAGAAAAAAGTCCAGCTAAAACTATTCTGGGCAAGGCACAGCCTACCAGTAGCAATGAACTGCCTGTAGCTTTTAGGAGGAAAAATATCTCCTTTTGAAGTTATCTTTTCTATCATTACACTATTTCAGCTTGTCAATATTCACTATGACAGCAGTTCCAGCAATTTTATGAGATACCTTTAGTACAGATAAATAACAAGAGATTAACCTACATTCAATCTGAAAAGAGGAGGAAAAAATATTTGTTAACCAGAACTGACTTCTGACAGACCTTTTATGCTGTTTTCCAAGAGGATAAGGAAATCTATGAATTTCTATTTCTTGTGGATTATGAGCGCATAAGATCTTTTTTTTTCACTTTCTGAACTAGAAACATTATGCAACAATCACATACTTGATACCATGCAATGAAATAAGAAAACTGAGGGTAAAGCTAAAGAAAATGTTCTATGATGACTTCTTTTATCCAGATTGAGACACTCGCATGTAGAATTGGTTTCCTCTAATTTTGACTACCTTAATTTTCAATAAATATGCAAGAAAGAAACGTGAAAGAATATACAGTTATTGCCAGTCTGTCTTTTAAATTTCATCTCCAGCTTTCACAAAAAGTGCAATTTTACCTTAGACATAAAGCACCTTTTTTTTTATATTTTGGGGACATTTTGTGATCCTAGAGAAATATACTTGTGTATTTCCATGTATTTCAAGTTATTAAATGAGATATGTTCTCTAACTCATTCTTTTATGGCAAAGCTTTAACACGAACAGAAAGCTGATCTTACTAAGTTTTCAAGGTCTCACTTTAGCTGTGCACAGCTCACTCTGTTCAATTTTGTAACAGAGCAGTGGACAGGTTGTAGCAGGGAAATAACTCTTTTTCATTCAACATTCATTTATACAAACTACAAATTGGTAGTTTCTGATGTAAATAACATTTTGTGTCCTACCTGATAATGCATCATCAAAATTCAAGCCTCTATAACAAACAAACAAAAAATCCTAAATTTCTGAATTCGTCCATAAACATTAACTATGTTTGATCTGGTCAAATTCAAATCTTAATGATGCAAGACAAGCTTCAACAAAAACAACTCAGATTCAGTATCTCATATACAAGAATCAGTAACATCAGTTTCTCTCTGTTACATCCAGTTCTTTGCTGTGATTTGTCCAAGTTATTCAGTCTCAGAACCTGAGCATCTTCAGACATTTTCATTCCAGTTCCCCTCAAAACCTGAATCCTTAAAGGGAGACAATTTCTTCTGCAGCTTTGATCACACACTTCTAGAAACACACCCAGTCATTCTTATTTAAAACAACTGCAAGCCTGGCAAGGCCTTTTCTAGAGAAATCCCTGCCAAAAGGAACTGTCCATGCTTCTCCCTAAATTCTAGTTGTGCACTGTTGCTTTCATTAGGAACAAGTTTCTTCAGAGAGTTCTACACTAAAAATAATGCTTAATTTACAGTTACAGATTCAGCAAAGCTTTGCAATGGCTTCACAGAATGTCTGACACCGGAAGGGGCCTCTGGAGGTCATCTACCAAGTCTGTCACTTCTTTTAGAAGTTTATCAAGTACATCAAGCATGGATTACTCTTGAGAAGGTTTCCCCTCGGGTTCTGGGATTCCCAAAGACCAGTGTTGCCAGGAATGACCAAGGCAAAGAAGGCATTCAGTATTTCTGCCTTCTCCTTCTATAACCAGGTCCCTGGTGTTGTTAATGTACCCACATTTTCCCTGGACTGCTTTTCATCACCTATGTACTTGCAGAAGCCTTTCTTGTTATCCTTGATGTGCCTAATTAATTTTATTTCCATTTGAGCTTTAGCTTTCCTGACTCCACCCATGGACGTGTGGACAAGGTTCTGTATTCCCTCCACATTACCCCTATTCTTACTTCCACCCTTTGTATTCTTCCTTTTTGGCTTTGAGTTTGGCCAGAAGCAACTTGTTTATCCACAGAGGCCTCCTGGCATTTTTGCACGGCTCCTCATTCTTTGCAAGAGAACCCCCAGAGCGGGAGGGGGTGGTCCTTGAATACTGACAAGATTCCTTGTATCCCTCCTCCCTCCAGTGCCTTATCCCCTGGCCACTCTCCCACAAATATCATTTAAGAGGACAAACTACTCTCCTGAAATGCAAAGCTATAAACTTGCTTTTTTCACCCTCTTCCCTGCCCTTAGGCTCGATCTCTTGGCTCAACCATTTGTCACTTCACACGAGAGGAGAAAGGCACAAAGTAAGAGCTGAGACCTCTGTGCAAGACCAGCTGAAAGAGCCACGGTGGTGAACAACCACTATTAAGCAACCCATCACTCTAAAAATCAAAACCAGAGTGGCTGTGTTATAATGTAGCTGAAAGTGTGACTAATTACAGGTAGGTGTAATTCAGCTAGGTTAAGCTTTAAAGGAGTTTAAAAGATTTTCCACTAGCCGATGCACTCCAGGCTCTATTTTTTATCTTCTCCTTTTGAAAACGATACTTTAATCTTCCTCTTTGCATTTTTGTTTTGTGGCTCTGAGAAAGTGCCACTGTCTCTCTAGAAGTCAGCCAGGACTGCTGATAGAAGGAAAGATCGTGCTTGTTCCCTTAGCCCTGCACCTCGGAGCTAAAAGCACCACTTAACTTGGAGGGAATTTCTCTCAGGCTTCATGGGAAGGGTGCTGCTGGAGCCTCTCCTCAGCATAACACCTTAAATCCTGTATGGCACAACCTGAACACCAGAAAGAACAGAAGAGGCAAATTACAGGACTGCAGTGACACTTTCATTATTTCCTAGGAACAAATCTTACCTGAGCTACTCAGAGCAGCGCTCCCTTAGGTTTGTCTCCTCTTGCTGCTATTTCAACTCCGACTGGTTTCTATTCAGTTCAAAGTGCATGACTTTGAGATAGAGCAATCATCTAAAAAACCAGCTAGTAAATGTCACACAGGAGATAAAAAGTTGAAGAAAATCAAAAAAGCCAGTAAGTCACTCACTAAGTGTTTATCATCACCACCACTGATGCATAATCTGCCTACACATCTGTGTGGACAAATAAACAGTCCAATGCTTGAATTATTACCCTGAAACTACCAGAAAGGAGACCTCAACAAACCACATGGATGCTGATCTGGATAATAACAATCACAAAACAGGGAATGAAATAATTAGCTGATGGATCCTAAAGATCCAGTGAATATACAATTTATGCAAAAGATACCCAGTAAACATGAAATAAATTTGCAATTCGTGTTAAATTGAAAGCTGACACAAGCACGCTGCAACACAAAACTATATGTAAATGCCTAATAATTGTAAGTACTGTGATAGTTGTGGTGATGTAAGATTAAAAATTCATTAAAAAGTTTACACGTCTCGGGGATTTTAAGTATACAAGTGAGATGGAGAGGGGAAAGGGTGCACCAACAAGACATTCTCTTGGACAAAATCTCAATAAGCTGAAGTTTTTACCACAATAGGAAAATTAACTGAACATAAGTCTTTTCTTGCAGGTTTCTTCCTTATCGGTATGAACTATTCTTTTCCATTTTAGTAGTCATGATAATAAAAAAAATATTTTTCTAACTTTTTTCTAATTAAACTCTTTTAAGGGAGATTAAAGATGAAAGATTAAAATCTTTCTTATCTTCTTCCCCTCTATTTTAGAGATTCTAACATAATAGTTTTTTAGTTTTATTACCTTTGGTTTCAGAAATGGGTTTCTGAATGTTATTTCCCACATGCAGTTTTTCTTTGAGTTCCACTGAAGACATTGCATCTAATGCAAAACTCCTTAAAATCAGTAGAAGATATTGCAGTTAGGGCATGGACTAAAACTCAGGGAACCACGACCTTGCCAAATCCAAATTTTAGTATTTTGCACAGCTCTTTGTCTGAGAGTATCACTGAATATAGAAGACTTTAAAGTAATTCATTTGGAGTTTATAAGAGGTTAAGGAAACAGTAACCCTTTAATAAACAGGGTGAACTTTAAATCCTGCTCATGCAGTTCAGTAGATCAAACAGCATCTTATTAAAAAAGAACATAAAGCTCTCCATAAAATAGTTCATTTCCATAGCACACTTATAGCAACTATTAATTCACACTTTCCCTACATTCTTGATAGAAATGTTAATATCAGTAAGGCCAAAGGTATTGGTTTTGTTTAGTTTTTCTGATAATGGTAGTGTATTATTTATTAATTGCAATTATATTAATTGCAAAATAAAAACATTAATGACATTTTTTGAAATAATAAATTGATTTAATTTCAGCAAGACAGAGTTTTCATAGGGAGCTCTAGTAATACAATTTTAACCTTTGTATTTATGTAAGCTGGCAACGAATTTGCAAGAATTTCTAAAGACATATTGACCAGGTTATCTTCAATGTTTCATTTTACATTTCTAAACAAGTTTAGAATACATTAGTTTACATTTCTACAAGTTTAAAATATTTTCATTTCAAATTCCATGATTGGAATCATCAAAGCCTATTCCTATTTAGAAGTGCTTTTAACAATGAAAACACAGCTTTACTAATTTATTTATTTTAAAGTATAGCAACACTGTCTGCCATAACTTTAATGATATTAGGCTGCTTTTTGGCAGTAGAGATTTTTGTTGTTCAAAGTGTACTTTCTTCTCAAATGCAGCCCAGAGAAATTATTCTCATAGGGGTTTTATTTCTTCATCTTGAGAAATACAAATTTAGATTCTATTACTAATTGCTTCCTTATAATCAAGGAGTTGACATCTGGGAATTTTATAATCCTCAGGCTACATTAAACAGAAGGATAGTTCTAAGGCTGAAGAGTTGTAAGAGTTGTTGTAAGAATAAGTTAATATAAACCATTGTACAACTCTGCCTTGAGAGGAAATTCTGAACTGTTATTAGGCTTTTCTCAGTTTTCTTAATATTAAATATTATGTCATTTAGAACTCTTTTTTTTTTTTTTCTGTTAAGAGTGTTCCAAGTTAACTGCAGGAGTGTTGGCAAATTTTATTGAGTTGAATTTGGAATTATACAGAACTTAAGAGTTCTTTCCTTGAGCAAATTATATTGCATTTTAGGAATATGCTATGCCTACACAAAGCTTTCTGTTAGAAAAGTTCATGTGTTGGAGGCAATCATGGGACTCAGAGTCAAGAGAAATAACAGAGATAAAAAAATATATGAATAGCAGTTACTCTAACTGTGGTTAAGATGATCAGTTAGAACAACAAACATGACCAGAATTAGAAAGGGCAAAAGAGAGTTCCAAGTTATTTCTACAGCCCAAATCTACCAGGTGTGGATGTAGATGAATTTGAAACCTTCTCTAGGAGGATCTTATGTGTTTGAAACCGTATAAACCTTGTCAAGCTTCTGTTGTTGGCTTCTATTAAACGTACTAAATACTCAAATTAACTCAAAGTAAAACAGTGTCAGAGCCTGGAAATAAGCTGTGTTAGTTCAAAGGGCCACAGCCTGGCATGTTCCCCAAATCAGCATGATAATTCAATTTTTTTAATTACTTAATGAAATTCTTGTCCTCAAATTTCAATGAGGTATTCATACACTGTCTTCAAAATGTGCAAAATGGAAATTACCTGCCTGACACAAATGATTTAGCTGAAAAAAGGACATATCATCAAACCCACTGTTGGCTCCTGCAGTTGATAAATCAGAATATTTTGATCTCCAGGTCCCTTAGAGTGCCTTCTTCTTTTTTAATAAAAACACAACCACTTGGAAAGGAATAAAACCATCACCTCTATGAACTTCCAACATGAATATGAATGAAGCACTCTCCTGCTCTCTCCTCCTTCTCCCAGTGCAGGGTTGCAGTAGCAAGAATACTCGGCAAGAGACAATCACAGTCTCTTGACATAAAATATTAACCATAACCACTGTACTCATTATTACATGTCATGGAACTGCATCCATAAGTATGCTATACATTGGTCTTGACCAAGCTTGGAGTTTTATAGGATTTGGCATCCGAAACAACCGTGATAACAAATCAAAATAACTTCGTGACAGAGGTGTTCATTTATTTTTCATTCCCACCTGTTTTAAAACACAAAATATAGCAAATTACAGTCAGTGAGCAGCTAGACAAGTCTCAGGAGATGGGAGTTACAAATTACCTCCTTCATCTATTCCAAAGATCTGCTTCTTCCTTCTAGAGGTGTTGGGGTGGGGGAAAAAATCAGAATTTCCCCTCCATCTCAATCCTAGAGAGGAATGCATCATTTTCATATGAAAGAGAGAAGTCCAAGTAATTTTTATTTCAAAGATGGAAATTGAAGATCAAATTTTACATGTGTTTATATACCAGAGCAGGAAGTGATTCCCAATCATGCAGAATAAACTGAAGTAATCGAAAAAAGAGGTTTAAAAAAAGTTTAGGTTAGTATGTTTAACTCATAAATAAAAACCAGCTTAAATAAGCAAAGCTGCAATTATTAAGAGTGAAGAAATACTGATTCTCCTTTTCTGTAGTTACGTAAAGTTAAAATGACTCAATTTCTGGTACACACCATGACAGCTTTCCTTTAAGGATCAATTAAGTCAGAAGTTATAGGAGTGTTGGCAAGTTTTAACTCAGAGTATTCTGTCATATTAAAATCACATGGGTAATGAGGAAAGTGTTTGCCATATAACACATTCTCTGAAAATAAATGGTCTTCAGTGAGATGAAATTGAAACACTGGGATAGAGCATAGCAGTAGTTGAACTTCAGTTTGCTTTATTAGCCAACTGCTCCTGCTATTTTGAGCACTGTAGATGTCTCTGTGGGGAAAATTATTCCAATTTGGTTTATCTTTTCTTGGGAACTGATAAATGGCACAAAGTAGATTCTCCTCTAAGAAAAATAAATCACCTATTTCTATTAGGTGGACGATGTTGCATAGATTTCACACAATAAGGTCTTTCTAAAATGGAAGCTTGTTTTATATTTTAAAGAAATGACACAATGTGGATGAGTGGGGTGTGTGTGTGTATATAATATCCAGCATTAATCAGCAGGCACATGAAATTGAACTGTGGTTGAGTGGCAAACAGGCATTGTGATCCAAATAATGCTGAGAGCATAATGAGGGGAGAACTTTCAGATCATTTGCCAGACTGTGATTGTATTTATTTCTATTTCTTATACAGCATTTTCTGTCAGGGGATGGAAAAGTAAGTGATATTTAATTGCATCAGTAGTTTCGAACCAATAATGGAAAATAATGCCAGTTTACTGCTCGTGTCATGTCCACTGTTAAGTCAATTTATTCCTCTTCATAAATCAATTTGTTTTTCAGTGTAGGTGGAATCATTACAGAAGGGTCATCTCCCTAGCATTTGAATACACTGACCGTCTGGGTCACAGTCCCACATTGCTTATTCACACTGAGAGCCATTTATCTGTAAGCAGAGGCTGGCATGAGAAGATTGGCTTTTTGTTAAAGCTGAGTAAATAATCTGAAATTTATTATTGAGTGCACATTTTTGGGGTTTAGTCCTTATTGATTAATCCAGTACTGCTTTAATCAGGGAAGAGGATGAAGGAGGACAGGAAATGTATGCATTATGAAATGGACAACATCTGCTCAAGGCCTTCAACTATGGAAGGATCTCAAAATTCTGCTGTCTTCAACATTTGAAAATTCCCTGCAGGTTTTTTCACTGAACAATTCTCAGGCTGGAAAGTATTCACACACAAATTCATAGGAAAAGGTATTGCTTTTGTTATATTAAGAGAGACTTGACTCTCTGTTATGGTTACTGTTTTTGTTTTGTAGTTGCTTATGTTGTTGCTGGTAACATTGGTAAATAGAATTATTTTTTTCCTTTAAAACTTGTTCATGACTAATTTTTACCATTGACTAAACCATTGATTTCTCTCCTTCCCACAATGAAGAACTTAAAGGCACACTAGAACTGCTGCAAACTGCAGCAGAATTAATAGTTATTCTGTGCTCCTCACTGCTCCCCCTCCCTCATTATCCACAGGTTAATTATGCTGGCTACCATGCTGCCTGGGGACCCACCAGCACTTGGGTGCAAAGCAAATACTGAGTTTCTGCTCCCAATCCAATGGAAAATGAGCTGTCTTCTCCCTGGTACCCACGGAATGACTACCAGCAGTTGTCCCTTTCTGAACATCTCTGTGATCTTTGTCTCCAAGGTTTTGTCCCTTGACGTCCGTCTTTTGTGAATGAAAGCTCCTAAATAGGAGCAACTGAATACAGATCAGCAGCACTGCTAACTGTACAGTCCATGCTGGTGCAACTCCAAGCACAAAATTATTTACAGCGCTTCTAGGGAGGACTTCGGTAATTAATTAAATGGAAGTTGCTGAATTGCACTGCTTCCTGCAGTGCATGGTGCACACACGCATAAATAATAATCACTAATGTGGCATGTGGGGCTTTTAAACGAGCACAGTCTGACTGCCCTGATACCAGGAAAATTAAAACAGAGGTATTTCTTCAAGACCATTTCACTCATTAAAAGACAGGACAATACAATTTCTCCTCCATTAGTTTTCTGGGATGAAAAATTTCTTTTTAGTGACCAGCCTTCCACAGCTCCTCACTAATCACCATATTCCCAAGATTATCCCTCAAAATTAGAGCCAAGTAACTTGTCAATGGATACGTCAGTTAACACCAAAACTAGCAGGTGTTTTACAAAGGCTGCTGGGTTTTTGTGCAGCAGACACCACATGGATTCCAGGCCAGTCCATTACAGATATTCCATTTGTGCAGCATCCCTTAGCTAACTCTGTAAGGATGAAGGAGACTGTGAGCAAATTTATAAATCCTGTGACACGGAATCTGGGTCTAACAACTCACAAATCTGCCCTCTGATTCAAGCATCTGTCAAGGAAAACCATCCTGCTAATCTGTGTGCCTGTTCTTTGGGACAGAGATTGCAGGCTGATCTGTACATCAGCCAGGTCTGGTAAAGTTCTCTTTCCCTCAGAGGCTCTCAGTCAGCTCAGATGGCTGCTGTAAGCTCAGGAGGTGGCCTCACATAAGGGTCATTTAGGCACTAGGGAACCCATGGAAACACCTGCGTGTTTTGATCACAGCTATTCTACCTGCTCAAAAATAGTCCAGCTTTTGGCATTTACTAAGACCAAAGTGCTTTATTACGAGGTTTGAGAATCAGAGGAAAGGACAGACTTGTCTAAACTATGGGGTAAAGGACTGGCTTGGCCTGCAAGAGAGTCAGATCCAGTTTCTATGAATAATTCAGAGGAATTTGTATCCACCCCACTATTTTGGATCTGTTCAGCAGGACTCAGATCTTTACTTCCTACATCCCAGACCATTATCCTAATTATCCATGGACACACAGAAACCTAGGTTTTGATCCAAAGCATCTTATATCAAGTCTATGTCTACCAACTGTATTTGCTTTTTATTGGAAACAAAAACATTAACTCAAAATAAGATTGTCATTAGATGGAATTGGCCTCTGTTAAATTCATATTCCAATGGTTATTGATTTTTTTTCAAGTGAAAGAGCATCAGAACATCTACAGTAGGAAAGGATTATAACTTTAATATAAGAAATAAAACTCACTTTGTACTCCTTTTTCATCTTGCTCATGAATGCAGCCAAATTTCACACTAATCAGCCCAAGCAGTTAGCATGCTATATGAAAATTTAAAATGTCTGCTGACTGTAGCAAAAAGAGGAGGAAAAAAAAAACCCAACAAAAAAGCAGCTATCCATAGTAATTACTCAAGATACAAACAGTGCACTAAAACACACAGTTCATACAAGTTTTTATGAGGATGACAAAAGAGATCTCTATAACACCAAAAAAATATTTCCAAGTAAATTTTTTGTAGAACTCACTAGAGAGCCACAGCAGTTTTTTCCTCTTCGGTTCCCTAGCTTTAGTCACCAGACCTTATAAATGTGATACAAATACACAAAATGCTAAGGAAAAATAATTTAAAAAGTGTTAAGGTAAACAAACAAAAACATGCAAAGGGCACAAAAACAAGCAAAAGCCCAGGTGCCAACAGAATTAATCAGAGGCTGTCTGAAGAATTCCACATGCAAAAATAATTTGCAAAATCCTTATGCTAGGAACATTTTCATTCTGTGTTTAGAGAGAATCTTAATCAAACGATTAATATGCATGCAGACAAAATTTTTCCTTGATGTCACTAAAAATAGACGTGTGTTTCTGTGTGTGTATTCTCCCCACTCCAGGAATATCCCAGTAAAAGAGTGTTAAGAAATTGCAGCACAATTTCCCTCTATTGTTTTGTAGTTAGCAAAAGAAAGGGCCATGTTTCTCACTTTGCAGCATTTTCATTTTCAGAATTAGCTATTATAGTCAATCCTGATTTGGGGAGTCCTGTTATCAAATTGACACTTCTGTGAACTTTGAATTAATAGCATCACTATCTGCACTGTGGTAAACACTCCAGTCTGGGATACTGTTATGATTAGAGTCAGAAGGGATGAGAGTGGAGCCCCACAAAACTTTGCAGCCACTCCCAGATATAATTACACAATATTAGCTAAATTCCTGAGAATTAGCTGTAATTCTCCAATGCCGCCTTCTTAGTCCTATCACCTGACATTTGTAATAAGAGAAGTTATCCAAATAAGTCACTATCACTCCTTTTGCTAAGTTAGTGACTCCAAAGTGATGAAGGCTGATTTATTGGTACTATTAAGGCTGTTTTAAAGTTCAAGCAGGAAGGTGAACAGCTGCAGCAGTAGCAAGCATGCTGCAGAAAAACAGAGCAATATTGCTGTAAGGTCTCTGTTACAACCTTTCCTTGATTGGAGAACGTAGCTACTGCAAAGAGAATCCTGGCAGCTCACGATTCAGAAGGCACAGATCAGCAAACCAATTATCAATCCATCAATTGATCACAACTAGTCTTGGGAGTAGTTTGCTCTTGGAAATGAAGACCTATGCAGATGGCGTGCATGTTCATGACTTGCAGAGCAGCTGCACAGAATAGATAATTACAAAGTAGAAGACAAGAACATGAGAACAAACTTAAGGAAAACTAGAATAGGTAAATGCACACAGAAATTAAATTATTTACTGTTTTACTGCTAGATGAACTGAAATATTAAGTGATGTATTTATAGGCTGCATTTGGTTTACATTTACACTCTAAGAATATTGTGAGGGTAGAAAGAGTTGCTTGCCTCCATTCATCAGGCAGACTCAGCATTGAAAACAATTTTGAATTAGAAAAGTAAATGGAGCGCTGTGTATTGATGCTGCTTTAAATAGCCATCAGTTGGGTTTGGCTCTGAATAGAAGACATCTCCTAAATTTACTGTAGAACAGTGGTTCAGTTGTTCTACCCTTTTTCATGGGAGAAGGCCTTATGAAATTCAAAACTTGGACAACAGTAAGAGAAAATTCAAGTTAAGGTATAAAAATAGATAAAAGAGCAGAGTTGCCTGTCTCAAACACTGCCAAGGCCACAGAAGGAGCTTGCCATAAGATAAACCACCACAGTGGGAACTCGAGAGAAGTACAAAAGGGAGGAATTTGGGACAGGAAGGCACTGATTCCAGACCTGGCAGAGCAGAGCTTTGGTTAGTGCATCCTGGTTAAGGCATCTGGACAAAAATTCTCACTGTGGCAAACAGCGGGGAGGGAAGCAACTGCTCATACACAC
>VYZT01004331.1:0-51492 GCA_013400735.1 Pomatostomus ruficeps | reverse complement strand
AAAAAACAAACCCCAAACCAGAAAGAAAGAATCAATGCTGTTGTTCTGTCACAAATTGCTATTTCTTGGTTTCATCCCCTTGGTGGAACCCTCTGGTTTAATCTGTTTAAGTGTTTTTCAAATGCTGCCTCCACATAGAAACCCAAGCAACGTCCAAATGAGGGCTTATACCTGCACATCACTTGAATATCCCAGAGTCCCAGTTCCAGAAATAAAATACCCAGACCACTCTGTGCATCACCTTTTGGCAGTACAACCCAGGTATGTGGACTTGGGTAGCTCGTTCTCAGTTAACTCCGTGCACTTCTGCACCGTAACACACTCTGTGCCTCATTTCCCCTCAGGAAATGAATGAAAGCCACTGCCTTTCTCTCCACTTCTGTCTCATTTACACTGTAACCTCTTTGGGCCAGGACCTATTTCTTGTTACTTGTTCATACAGTGCCTAACACAAAGGCAACCTAATCTCAGACCCTTTTTTAATGCAAATGTAATAGAGAACTGGGCTGTTTTAACAGAAAGGGTAATTTTGGTTCCCCCTCGGTAATGGACTCTGGGAACAGATAATTGGGCTGTTTTGTCATTATTCTTTTTAAGTGAGGTTAAGGTCCTAGCGGAGGTAAAGTGAAATATGTATTGCAGGCTAATCAGCAGCCCCAACCCAAGAGTGCCAGGGCAGAGCTCGCCTGCATTCAGTGCACTCAGTGGATGGGTTGTACTAACACAATTAAAGGGAGAATTTGGCTGTGTACACACGCACATCGTTATCCCCACGCAGCTCCTTTGACTGCAGATCATGCAGAGAAGGGGTTGAAGACTAAAACATCACAATTATGGGTCTAGACAGAGGCTGCCTGGGGCACGGGCTGCAGCCAGAGCAGCTGAGTGAGGAAGGGATGGCAGAGGCACTGACACTGCCCACCCAGCACAAAGCCAGAGTCAGCTCCGGGGCAGGGTGAGCTGGGCTTTGCAGGGGCCTGGCAGGACACACACGGCCAGCTAGGGCTCCTCAGCTGGGGACAGGAGCTTTGGGAGCCAAAGGAGTGAGCTGCTGGCAGCTGGCTGTGGCCTCTTGCTCCAGAGCCAGCAGGGTCAGCGAAGACGCGCCTTGGTAAATCCAGCCGAAGGACAGAAGATTTGATTCTGTGTCCTTACGTGCCCCTGGTTATCAAGCAGCTGCTTCTCCTCACACAGGGAAACATGTTTTTCATGGTGTCAGGGTACAGAACTAAAAAAAAAATTGTCATCGCTTCTTCATCAACTTAGTTTTCAAACACATTCCAAACGCAGCCACTTTTATCTTGGTGCTGTTTGTTTCAGTCCGAGAGAAAGCAGAGGACTGCCAACCTTCCATCATTTCTGAGCATGAAGGGCAGCTTATCAGAAAATAACATCAGTGGCAGACACTCAAAATACCTTTATTCAAGGTTTCTCCCCTGCTTTTCCACAGACAGCACACTTAAACCACTGCTAGACACTCCAAACCAATAATGGGCTGTTCTGGTCAGGCTTTTAAGAAATCCATCTTTTGTTACAGTGAACCCCGTCTGCTTTCGAGTGCAAGTCAGGGTGTTGATACAAATCACAAAGCCACATATGAAATACACTTTGAGTCTCTTAGAAACTTTCTTCCCCTGCAACATACATGTAACCATGACTTAAATTAAACAGGTCTTCTCCACTAGCATGGAGAAAGAAAAATCCTCAGCCCCAGGATTTACACCTTTAGGGAGATGGATCCTATTCCTGACAATCTCCTACAGACATTGCAAAGAAAACCTGCTCATTCCAGCTGTTACCTGAGTCTCAGGATTCCTTTTCCACTTGGATTTTAATCCCCTAATTACAAGACTTGTAAGCCACTGAATTCTCTGTTCATGAGAAACTGTCTGGGATATCTTGCAGCAAGGAAACAGTGTACGTTTCTGTAATGCTTAATTCTCACCTAATGAAGAAATATTGGAGCAAACCTACAAAAGCCAATCTGAGGGAGGAAATAATCAGCATATGCTCTCGTTCCTTTAAATGCCAGGGAAAAATCATCCAATATATTTGAAATTTCAATGCCTTTTTCCCCAACACCTTAGGCACTAATGGCTTTTTAGCAGGACACAGTCTGTAATTTTCTTGAGGCAATTTTCCATGTTTTTTCACCTTCAAGAAAAAACCATACTGGGTTAATCTTTCCCTGCTGACACCGTAAGGATGATTTCTGCAGTTGAAAAGGTCCTCAAAACAAAAGGCATAAAAACAAAGGAGTTCATTTACAGCTCCTGTGCTGAGCAGACAAACCATACTGGGGGATTGCTCAATGACAGCCAGTGGGACAATTGTCCATTCCTGCCATTATCATATTGCAATGTGCGTCCCAGCAGCCCCTGCATAAATCCCTGCATTACTGCCCAGCCTGGCTGTGTGCAGGCTTCAACCACGGCTCATTTGTGACTCGGGAGACCTGGCTTCTGCTCCCGGATTTGCCACTGCCCTCTGCGATGCTGCCCTGCAAAAATCTCCGCCTCTATCTCCGTTTCTCCACCTCTGAGATGGGGATGAGGGTATCCTTATAAAACACCCTCCTGCGGGGGGATCAATGCAATTGTTGAGTTTCACCCTTTTGAACGGCTCTCTTGGAAAGCAGAGCGTTTCAGTCTTCATTTAAAGCACAAAAGCTGGTGTGTCTGTGCTGTTCTGAAAGGCATTTTCACATCAAACTCCGAGAACACGTCAATGAAAACACCTCTGAAACAAATTCTGTTTGTTTTCCATCCATTGTCTGCACGCGCTGACATACAGTTCATCTTCTCTTGGGGGGAAAAAAAAAAAGTTTGCACTTAAGCACTTATTTCTGCCGCAAAACCATTCATATAAATAAACAAGAGACAGAGAGAGACAAAGTGCTCTGTACGGACACTTTCAGCTGACAGAGAAAATGCTCCTTCCACAACAAACCGGAGCGTGCGTCGCGAGGACAGCGCTGCTCCCGATTTCCATCTCCAGGAGAAAATGAAGAAGAATGAAGAGCTATGCCTCACTTACTCTTGAAGCAAATCAAAAGGAATATTCCGGTATCTATTTTTTATCCTCCTGTTCTGGTTAATGAAAACAAAAGACCTAAATATTTGATTACTTCCCCTCTGTGTCAAAAATAATAGTTCATGTCCTTTCTAGTTTGACAGAACGGAGACTTGTTAGATCTCGGTCCTTTCATCTGAAACACCATCACACAGGTTTGCGCCAGTGTAACCTATTAAAATAAAGTTGAGCTTTGAAAAGCTGCCTTTTTCTTTTAAATTTTCTTTTCTTATTTTTCCCTTTTGGAACTGCACTGCAAGCAATGATTAGATTGCATTTGCCAATAAATCTATAGGGATAAGTGAACCAAAATAACTCTCAAACCCATCCGTTAACAGGCTTCCCTTGTTAATGATGCTACCATTTCACAAGTTGCCTTAAACCTCACTCTGCTCTGTCCTGTGCCCTTCAGAATAAATACGACCCTTGCTAAAGGCTGTGCAAAACGCATTCAGGAAATCCATATTTGTGAATTAATATTTTAGCAATTTCAGCAGCATTCACAAGTTTAACTACGTGGAATCTCACATATGCAGGATCCTTCAAAACTCTGCAGTTCAGGAGGAAACATCTCAGCAAAAACACACTGAATTGGTACAGAAAAAAATCAAAGTGATCAGAAACTGATTTGAACTAATGAAGGCATAAAAGGGTATGGGAGGATAATTTTAAGACCTGTGTGTGTTGTGGTGAGGAGTTGGATTCCAGAAAATGTAGCAAACAATTACCAAGAATCATGGAAGTCATGGCAAGAGTGACCTTATTCCACCGAGGTCGTTCAAATTATTCCAACAGCAACTTCTGCTTGTCAGGATCAGCCATAAATTCAGGTGGTTTGACTCGTTAGTGGAGTTGGTTTTCCCTGATGTACTCAATAGTACATTCTGCTACAACACAGCTTCCATTCCATTCCCACAACTTTCCCTCCAACTGCGTTTCCAGTTCGGTTGTTGACCCCCAGAACCCAGGTTCTGCAACAGCTGCACCCCAGTTCTGCCACTGCCCCACTTTTCCCCCTCATTCTCCACTTGAAATGGATTTTCTTCCCATATTGACAATGAATGCTTAGCATGATACACGATTTTAAACAGGACTTTGATTTCCAGTAATTACTGGTGCCAGCAGTGTTTTTCTGGCTGATGTTTTAAGTAACCTGAAGAGCAAAAAAGAGAGAGGAGATAAAAGAGCAGTTTAAAGGACTCCAACCTTTTGGCAGCGTTGTGCCAGTCTGAAGCTGAACAGATCATTTGGGCTGTTCTTTCCAAATGGTTGTGTAACCAAAAAGAAAGGGGAGCAAATCAGGGCGTGATTGGTTTCTGTAGCAAGAACGCGGTAAGAGAACAAACCAAATTTAACACTGGGAAAGCAATAATGGGAAATGCCTGTCTCACCAAGAGTTCCCCTGAGACAAACACTCTGACAGGGCTGAGCTGAGCCAGGCTGGGCTGCTCACAGAAACCACAAAAGCTCCTTGTCCGTGCTGAGGACTTGGGAGAGCAAAATATCAGCTGCAGCCTGTCCCTTGTTAGCATTATGGAGCTCTGTGTTTGGCAAAGATAAGCAATTTAACAACATGTAGCAGTCCAGAAGCACCCTCTGAGATACCCAATTAACATTCCTCTAACTCCGAGAAAAGGAGAGAAAAACTCCTTTCAAGTTCCTTTGAAATGGTTAACACTTACCTAAAGATCACAGTATTTTTTTCTCACTATTTTCCCTTTCTAACCTCACCATGTAACAGTCTCAGTAATATTTCCAGGCTCCCACTCTGATCATCCCTACATTAAACATTTCCTAGCACACACTGCAGAAAAGGTGCTCACAGAGCGTGTGGAGCCCTGACTGCAGCCAGAACTGGTGCTGGAGGACAGGAAACATGGAAACCACAGAAGCTTTTGTTCCCTGTGATGAAAGCCAACATCAGTGTGGGTTACAGCACTCAAGGAGCAGCTAACAGAGCCCTCACAGATCCTAATTCGCCCATTTTGCTCGCAGAATTCATCTCCTATTAATTTTAGAAGAGTAACTCGGCCCTGCCTCAGGCACTGCCACGTACTGCAGATAACCCAGACAGACACTGTATTGCTCACAGATTATCAGCTGCTGATGGGAAATCAGAATGAGTGATGGGAAGAAACGACCAAAGAACCGCATCTTGCATTCAGCAAACCAAATTCCCTTCCATCACCATTCCCTGGGCTCCTAATTTCCCGCTCCTGTGGGAGCAGCAAGTCCCAGTGTCTCTGGCTCAGCCCCACAAGCCAGGCTCAGTGTGTGGATACACACACCCCCACAGCTTGTGAGCTCCTAAAATGGGAGGGAAATGGGGGAATTGGGAAGTCTCTTACAGGACATCTGACACAAATGACACATTCCCGACCCAGAATTTAAGGGGCAGATGCAGCTGTGGGCTGTGAGTGCAGCTCTGCACCTCACCTTACCACCCATCAGAGTGGATTTAATCCCTGACTTCCACCAGCCAGGGGGAACGAGATGGTGAGGAATTTATTAAGCTTTGTAATCATGCATAACAATCTGCTGTACATCATGACTTAAACTGGAAAATATGCCTGACAGTAGGATTTCACCCTTGTTAGACAAAATGAGGAAAGGTGATTGTGTGTGATCCTTGCCCCTTGTCTCCACTGGGAGGGAGAGGAGGCAACTGGCAGCAGCATTTCTTAATAATTACACATTATCTCTGAGAACAGACAGGGGTATAGAGACCTGTTTCCTTCTCACTCTCTTCACTCGGGCAGTGTAAAGAAACACTTTGATTAATTGGACAACAATTAAGTGAGGTACTTAAACTCCTAAACCCTACAGACACATCCAGAGCTAAGAAAGAGGAATTTCACTTCTCCATACAGATCAAGGTGAACCAACAGTGAATTTTAACACAGCTGAAATTACTAAGGAGAAAAACAACCCACTCAAGCAGCAAGGAGACACTTGTGCCTCGTGTCTGAGCTCTGTCCCACACAAGAGGCTCAGCCCCATGGGATGTACCCTGCCCTGAGTCCCCTGCCCACACCAATCCTATCAAAAATGGACAAACAAGGAGAGGTGACTGCATTGTTTCAAAACCAACTGAAGTGCCCCGTGCTGTCTCTGCGTTGCTCAGCAGCCAAAGCATTTTGGGTGGCAGAAATACAAATTCCACCTAGGGGACCTTCCTTATCTCATGCAGGAGATCCTGCCCACCACAAATTCCACATGAACTGAATGAACACAAACATCCTCTGCTCCATCTCCCCACTCTGACAAGGTTCTGGTTACTCCTGGAGGCATCCAGAAGTTTCCAAACAAGGCACATCCCTGAGACAAGGGCTCTCCATGGCTCCCCACAACCTTTTCTCAGCCCCTCTCAGAATGAGCAAAGATCACAGATTTAAAAACAAATGCATGTGAGTGTTTATATTTGTACTTCTGTTTTGCAGAGAGAGGGCTTTGGGCATTTCAAGCCCACGATTTGAAAGTTTCTCTCCAACAGCTCTAAGCACTTGAAACTTAAAAGCAGAACAAGGTGAGGGAGCAGGACCTGCTGCCCTGAGAAAAAGACCAGACACCTGCGAGCTGACAAAACTCATTTAAACGCTGACAAGATGCTGCTGCACTGAACACATCCAGAAGTAGCTGGGGTTTTTTAAGCACTTACACTGCGCTATCACAGCGTTTCAGAGACCTAAAGCACTGGAGATTATTGCTCTAAACCCCAACCTGACCTAAAGCAAGAGAGAGGGGTGCCAAGGAGGGTTCTCATTGTGTCAGGGATCTGCTTTGCCTCCCTCCTGCGCCGCTCTGGCTCTGCTCCATGGGTGGTGCCAGGGTAACCACGAGCGTGGGGCAGTCCTGGTGCTCTGCATGCAAATTGGCTGCGCTCATTTGTAATGTTTTCCTTCCTCTGTCGTGCTGCTCCTTGATTAATTAGTGCCATTACAGCACCTACGCAGTGCACACACCACAACTCGCCTCATATAGGAGTGAGAAGAGGGAGCAAGTCCTTCTGAATTCAGGGAGAAGTCTCTGAAGTGTAAATAGATAAAGATAATCAAATTCAGACGAGATTAAAATTAACAGACTATCAACCAAGTGACACTATTAATAAATGTCCACAACAAGTAGGGACAGAAAGGACTCTGGAAAGACCAAATGTAATTTAATTAAACAAATGAGAACATACAAAAGAAAGCACAGTGGATAACGGCGTGGAAAGACAAATAAAGATTTCAGCAATAATTGATGTTGCATTATTCACTGTATAAAATGAACAGTACAGGTGTTCCTCTCCATTTACACAGCAAGGTGGAAAACCTTGGGATTTTACCTGTAACCTTGTGCACTGCAGAATCTTGTCCTTCACAGGAATAAATGAAATTTTGTTCTCCCATTATTAGGCCACGTGAGTGCAGAATATACATATGTACTTACAGCAATCTTGTGATGCAGGGGAATACTATTATTCTGATTTTATGGATAGAGTTTTACAACCTCATTAGTCTTGAGGCAACAAAGCTTTCTTGGTAGAGTTTGCCTTGATATTACAGAGCGTGAAAAATCACATCCCATAATCTACACTACTAAAATGGGCCGAGTTTTGGATGTAAATGCAGTGAGGTTGACAAGACCCTGCCCCATCAGCTGTGCTTGTTCAGGATTTATGAAATCTCTCGTTTGCACAACGACACTCGAAGGAAGAGCACCCTGTGAGCCAGAACTCAACAACCACCGACCTGCACGGGCTGAACTTCCCCTGAGAGTCCTGTCCTGGAGCTGGTTAATGGAATGCTCAGAAAGCTGCATTTCTGGCAGGTACCTCCCCATCCTCAGCCACTGCACTTAAATCACAACACAAATCACTACAGAGACAGAAAACATCACACCAGAAGGCCCCAGCTCTTTGGGAACCCTCCCACTGCTGGTTCAGCTCTGCCCGTGAGGGGGAATCCTTATTCCCTCAAGGGAAAAACAAGGCCAGAGAGAAAAGAAACTGAAAGGAACCACAACCTTTAAAAAGCAGTGTCTGTACTGAAGCTTCTTCCAATACAAAAACTCTGCCTTAAAAAGTCACAGCCCAGAACGAGTGAATAACCCAGAGGTTATTTTCTCTCTCGAGTTTGTAAAAATTCTTTTAAAAGACAATGCACCACACGATTCAACTCTGAATTCTACCAGCACAGCACTGTTTAATGTGGCAGTTCCCTAATTGTCACTGTTTCCTATACCACTGCACTAATCAATTCATTTGATTTTACTGTGTTTCACTCAGTCCACAGAGGAATCACCGAGTGGTGGGTGTTTCTAATGAGATCCTGCAAGGACCCTGAGTAATTGACCCTCAGCTATACAACATTTTTATCAACAAGGCTGGAAGAAAATACGAAAACATTATTTGATAAAAATGTCAAATGACTGACAAAGATTAGGAGAATGGTAAATAATGAAGTGGAGAAGGTATTGATTCAAAGCAACCTGATAAGATCAACACAAGCAAGCATTATGTGCTCCGCAGTACAGCCACTGGATGAGACCTAAATCCTAATTAGGAAATAAGATAAACTGAGTCCTAGGAACAAAGCACGTACAGCACTTCTACAGGATGGAAGGGTCTGTTTGGGGAAGAGAGGGGCTAAAACACAGAAAAACCTGGAAATCAAGACCAGGCATTGCCATTGTAGTGAAGGGTCTAATGCATTCCCTGCCAGTGTCAGCTGGATAAAGCCACGGGGGAACAGAAAGATTCCCTCACATTCTATCACATTTAACATTTTATCTACGTTAATGTGAATTGGGGCAACCTCAGCAGCAAACAGCAGAGCTGTCCCCACGTTTGGTTCTGCATCAAGAAGCCACCAGAATGATTAAAGGAACAGCAAATGTGTGGTCAGTGCAAAAAGTAAGGAACTCCATCTGCTCAGATTACTGAAGAAAGGTGAGGGCACAGGTTGCTCACAGCTAATGAAAACCTCCACAGGACACTAAAATTCCACAACTGCAGCCTCTTTATGAAATAAACAGAGCTAGGACATGATCCAGGAGCTGGGAATTGAGCTAGGCAAGGTTTGACTTGACATGAGAGGCTGCATTTTAATAGGCAGAGTAAATAACAACTGGAAATGCTTTATTGAGAGTTGAAGAGCATTCCTCAACATGGCAAACCTGCATTTCACAAGTGAGTGTTTCCTGAAACCCGCCCAGCTCAGCTGGATTAACTCAGGGTGGCCTTGAGGAGGTCAGAGGAGGTCACTGCGCTGGTCCCTTCTGCCTTTGCACACCCCAGGTCTCCAGATCAATCCCCATTCCTGCACCTTGAGGGTTTCCTCCAGGCCATTAAGTTTAACATCCACTCTCCCTTCATTTGGAATGTGCAATTTAAAGCCGTAACTGCTGCCTTAATTTAATGGTAATTAAACCTGAGCCGGCCCCAGTGTTTTCTGTAACCAACTCCCTGCTGCAGAGGGAGAGCTGGGAAGAACCTTCTGGAGCCACCATCGGCCCAGGAGGGGCAGGGACAAGAGCACAGCTAACTGTCCCCCACAGCTCAGTCACAGCCTGGAATTTAATTAAAGAACTGTGTCATTAGAAAGCCTTTTAGGCATGCAGCCACAGGAACAGGGTGTCAGCTGAGGAGCAGAGACACAGGAAGCCAGCACAGAGTCCTGACAGAGGACAAAGACAATTCTGCCACTGAGATAAGTTCCTTCAGCCCGGGTCCTGTGGTAATGAAGGAATTGCCCTTCTCTACATCCATTTTTCCAGCAGTGGCACCATTTGGACAACATTCCTCTTCCAGGAAACCTTTTTCCAGTGCTCTTCCTCCTGTCCCTTAGCCCCAGCCTCACACAGGCTCAGTTAAACACCACACACGAAATGAACCCAACATTCAGCCCACTTCATTTCTGGGAGCAGCTCTCGCTGGCACTGCATGGAAAGACACAGGCTCTTATTTAAAGTTGATTTTGAAAGGTTTTCCCTGATAGGTCGTTCAGCTGATCAAGACATTGTGCGACTTTGTGAGTATCATTTCCAGCCAGAGTGCAGGACTCAACAGATCCTGCTGAATAACTCACTCTGAGTGCCCATCAGGATGGTGATTATGCACCAGAGCCCCTCATCAAGCCTCTGACTCCCTGGTATCCCTCTAATCAGGACAACTGCGAGCCATTGTCATGTTTGTCAACTGTGACACGACTTGCCAGGCTTGAAAAGGGGCAAGATCTGAGACTGCCAGCCAGCAACACGGTGAAGAATGGGGAAAATGCAGCTTGGAGAGGGAATGTTTGCAAACAGACTCCAGTTTTGCCCATCCTGAAGGGCTCCTGCTTCCTCTGGAGGAGCCACGCACACAGAACTCCATCAGGAGTGTGAAACACAAGCGAAGTCTATTTGCTCCTCCCTGCCTAGCCACACACTTTTCACGGTGTGTAATGGGAGTTACAAGCTGTGCTCAAGTCTTCAGAGAACCACACAGGGAAGTGCCTGAAGTCTTAAAAAATATCTATGCCTTTCCTAAACTTTACATTAAATTAAAGGAAATAAAATAGCACCCTTTGACCCAAACCAAAGGAGACATAATTGGAAAACTTCAATCCAAAGTGCTGATATTTCATACCACACAGACTGGCTCTGGACGGCGTCCCTCCTGCTGCCCTGGACATGCGTTGCAGAATTTGATTTTAAACTATTGATCACGTAGTGACCACCAACCAGGTATTCTGCACTTTTTCATTTGCAAAGCACTTTCCTTGCTAAGTTATCCTGCAACTACTCAACAAAAACCTCCCCCAAAACACAGAGAACAGAAGCTGGGGTGCATCTAGTGATGGACATCAAATCTAACAGGTGTGCTCTAAAATCCCTGCTAGTTCATGCACAAGGCAGACAGGAATTTGTTTATAGTACATCCTCATGCACATTGCTAATAAAGAACTTGAGAAGTCGTTAGGGGGAATGGGATTTATTTAGCTCCATTGTTTAGCAGAGATGACACAATCCATAGTCTCATCACTGAAATAAGCAAGAAAGCCTTAAAGCAATACTTCAATCGCTGCCACCACCACTTCGTGCCACAATCTACATAAGCAAACTATTTTAAGATAGATAACCCCAGATGGAAAACACTGCACTGCTGTCTTTGAATTTTGCTCTGGTCTTAAAACACAACTTCATTTTTATATAAACGTAACTGTGCTGAAAAATAAAAACTGATGCTCGTGTACCAACCTGTTTGCAGTGCTATGGATCTAAGAAGGAGCCCTAAACATGCCCTGAGATTTGGTTTAGTTCCTGTTATTAGTGGAGGTAATTTATTCATTGTTGTAAACAAATGCAGCTCTTGGAAACTCTCGGAGTGGGGAGGACTTTGGCGAAGGCAGCTTTGCTGTTACTGAACTACCAGCAGGGAGGTCAGCAATAAAAACCTTAATGTCTTATCTCCAGTGGAATTCTTCAAATCTCCTGAAATGAATTCCATTTTCCCCGTGCCCCCATGGGATTTACATGGAGATACAGAACATGAGCCTTTACGCTGAACAGGTTTTAGATGCAGCAGTGAGAACCTCCTCGTGGCTTCCCCAGCATCTCTCCTGCTGATGCACAGAAGAGATGTTGGGATCACGTTGGTTTCTCCCTTGAGAGGAGGCTGATGGCACAGCAGGACCACCTCAGAAGTTCCACTAACACAATAAAAGTCTCTGTGCTCTGAAATAAAAATTAGAAGACTAATGGGACTCGGGGTTTCTCAACAGACCGGAGCCTTGTTGGTTTATTGCACACAATTTAGTGATAGTCATACCTTTCACAGGGTGCAAAAGTGCCTTTTTTTTTTAATAACAGCTACAGAAAATCAATAGATTTCATGAGTTCAATTAATCCCTGCAGCTGCTGTGCCACAGTCAGAAGGAAACAAAGAAATTTTCTGTTTCTGAGCTGTAGAACTGAGCTGTTGTCTGTAGAGGAGGATGATCCTCGAGTACTTTACACTGTGGTTCCCATTAAAGGAGGTTTTCCTATAATTTGTGAATTTTTAGGGCAAGTTTTTGTAATCATAAAGGTAAGGCAGTGCTAGACAATGCTCTGAACTAACAGAGCTATTTATATCCAAATGTGTTGGACATCTCTTAGCTACAAAGCCACCAGGATTTAGGTTTGGATAACGGATCAAGGTCCTCAGGCCAGCCCGTTCTTGCTGAATTACGAGGAGGTTCTCGCTAGAAGACTTCTTCCCTACTGCTGGTGCCGATTCTGAAGTAATTAGAGGAACATTGACTACTGGAAAATCCATTTTCAGACCTTTTTCCTTGAGGTGCTGACTTTTTTGGCAGCGGATGCTCAGCAGGGCTTGGAGAGCCTTTGCAACTTTACAGTTTCACTTTATGTCTTCTGCAGGGACATCTGTGTCTGCTGATTCCAGATTAATCCTTGTCCTCTGCACAATTGAAACCTGCAGAACACCTCTTGTTTAGGGGACATTTCCATGTCCAAACTCTGACCCAGCCTGGACAACCAACTGTTTAACAGGGCTGGGCACCTCCGGCGCTGACCCTTGCACACCAGGGACCTCACTAAAATGTGACTCTCTACCTACATCTCCCCCAAGAAAAAGGTTAATGCTCCATTTCCCCCTCTAAACAGCCACTTTGGGTCTTGCAAAGGGCCCATAAAGCTGGGCCTGACTAATTACTTGGTGGTAAAAGCCGTGACCTCAAGTAGCTCGCTGTCCTTTATTGCTGCCAGGTTTGATTCCAGGACAGTTATCCTGGTGTAAACAGCTGCCTTTTCACAGCACAGACCAAGTAACAGCCTCTGCATTTCCAGCTCTCATGTGGGATGATTTTTTTGCCAGTGGCAAATCGAAGCTAAATTTGGAAGGTTTATTGAGTGATTCACCTTCTGCACAGCCCAGAGCAGCTGCCTTGTGACAATGTCACTTCCCAAAAAAGTCGTTTTTACAGAGGCATGACACGGTGACAAAGTGAGGACAAGGGACACCGCGAGGAGCCAGAGGGACAGTGATGAGCCTCAGTTCAGTGCTAAGGCTCTGAACAGGTGACTTAGAGCCCCCAAGGCAGAGGGAGCCTCCTTTGGGCAAACTCAGGTGAGGGATTTTTCAGCAATAGAATCACAGAATGGTTTGAGTTGGAAAGGACCTTAAAGATCATCTCGTTCTGGTCCTCTGAGGGCAGAGACACCTTCCACTATCCCAGGTTGCTCTGAGCTCTGTCCAGCCTGGCCTTGGACACTTCCAAGGATCCAGGGGCAGCCACAGCTTCTCTGGGCAACCTGTTCCAGGGCCTCCCCACCCTCATACATCTTTCCACAGACTTAACCTAAATTTCCTCTCTTAGTTTATTCCATTATTCCTCGTCCTGTCACTCCAGTTCCTGATGCCAAGTCCCTCTCCCTCTCTGATGTATCCCCTTCAGATCCTGGAAATTGCTGGGAGGTCTCCATACAACCTTCTCTCCAGACATTCCCAGCCTGAAGAAAATCCACTCCTCNCACAACCTTCTCCTCTCCAGCCTGACCAGCCCCAGACATTCCCAGCCGGAAGGAAATCCACTCCTTTCTTTTCCAACTATGAAACCAGGGCAGGAAGGGGCAAGACCGAGATCTCAGAGCTCCTGGCACATGAGCAGCTGTTCCCTGCCCTGTGCTGGCAGTGGGCACATGGCACAGCCTCGCGGGCGTCGCGCTCCCAACGGAGCAGCTCCTCCTCGTTGGGATCAGTTTGTATTTTTCAACACGACGACTGCGGCTGCCAAACCTGATAATGAAAAATTGAAAGTCAAATAACCCCTATTAGTCTGTCAAAGGTTGATGGAGCTGGTATTCTATTTTCCCATTGTGAGCGGCTCCCATTGTTAGGGGCTGACAGGCAAATCTCGGCAGAAATATGGACTCTTTGTGAGAGCTATTTATAGCAACATATGACAATGCAGGGCTGGAATATGCATGCTGAGGCATTGCCTGGGACGTGCAGGAGCCCCCTGGTACGAATTCCTGGGTTGCAAGGAAAAATTCCATTAAGATAAGAACATCTGAGAGACCTAGAGACGGATGAGAGATGGAGAAGTGGGGAAGAATGATTTGGGGGCTGTTATGGCACAGCACAACAGCCTGGCGAAGCACAACAGCCTTTTAGGGATGAGGAGAGAGCACATTTATCAACAGCACATGAGCAGGAAATGACAGGTTTGTGTTTATTTTGCTCTGCTTTGGGGTTTTTTGGTGGTTTTGTTGTTTGCTTGTTTCATTTTGTGATTGGTTAAAAAGCAAACCAGGTCTGTTCCTGGATGCCTCAAGAAGAGGGTGATCAATAGGAACAGCGGCAGGATGGATGGCTGCAGGAGGGAGGCAGAGGCCCTCTGACAAATATTGAATATCAGCTGGGCCTGGGTGCCCAGTGTGCTCCGTGTACACAGAGAGAGATCCAGGCTCTGCTGCAGAGTCAATAAAGTCAGGACAAAGCCCCAAGATGAGGATCAAAGGAGTGATTTCAGCAGTTTCTGCATGACACATTGGGAAGGCAGAGTGCAAAGGCAGGATGGAAGAGCCAGCTCAGCTGAGCACACGCTGGCACAATTAAACCTCATGCAGATGGCCTTTCCCCTCCTCCCTGGATGCCAAAATTAATTTTGGAGACTGGAGTCTTCAGTGTCACCGGTCCCCTCCACAGCCCTCCTTTCTCTGTGGGCAGCTGGTCCTCTCCAAAACCAAAGAGCAGCTCCTGCTGCTTTTACCAGATGTGTTCTGATGCACATGGCTTTGAAAAGAGGGGAAAAGGGAAAAGAAGGGGAAGTGAAGGGAAAGGATGAGAAAAAGCAGTACCAGGATGGTGCTTTTGTGACAGTGTTTGCTGCATGCATTTGGAGCTCCTGAATGTTGAAATCCTCTGCTGTGTCCTGTCTGCATCAGCCATGGGTAAAGAGGCAAAGGAACTCAGCTCTTCTCCTGGCACTTGGAGAACCAGATTTCTGAGTTTTCACTCTTGCTTCTCATTTTCAACTGTGAAACACTTCAGGAGCTGGCAAACAGCAGCATTTTGGCTTGATGGCAGAAGGCACACACAGGACACTGTGCTTTGCACATTGCCCACTCTGCAGGTCAGGGCTGGCTGCTGCTCTGGGGGATTCTCACGGTGCTGCCATAGAGCCTGGATGCCTCTGAACCCTTTGGTGGATCAATTAGAAGAGTAAAAATCAGAGTTCACAGGACCAGAGCTCTGCAAAGGTGACTCAGTGTGGGGTAACAGTGTAGGCAGTGGAAACACAGCCACGTTCCTTCTTCCCCCAGTCCAGCACCAATTTTACAAAGCTCCTGCAGTTTCCGTTCACTTCCCTGACAGAAAACTTCTGAGCGTACAGATAACACATTTATGGGCATCCAATAGTTATCTAGCCTGCTAGATATCATTGTTGTGTACAGATAAGATACCACAGACACCCCTATAAAGGAAAGAGGCCAAGACTGATAAAACTCTATGAGCACAAAGAGCAGCTTAAGCCTCACCACCCTCTTAGGTTCTTGTTACCAACTCTTTTAACTAAAGAAGAAACAGCAAAAATTGGAGGAAATCTTCAAAATCCTTGAACACTTACAGCAAGGTCACCAAATTCCACCCAAGCCACCAGTGCCTCTCTCACTTCTTGCAGTCACCCACACAAGCTTGGGTTTCCTCTTATCTCACCAGTCTGATATTTTCTTCCCTAATTTTCCTGTTACCAAAAGAGCAGTGTGAACAGGAGGCAGTCTGTATGTATAACAATTTATGTATGATTTAAAGTAATTAAAACCTTAAACAGTGTGATTTCAGGGGCAAAGTTACTCTTAAAGCAGGGATTTCAGCTCTAATCCTGGAAGAATAATTAGCTGAATCAGATGTGTATTTATGGGGACAACAGAGTTCCACTGGGTAGAAAGACACCAAAACGATGACAAGTGAATTAAAGGGTGTTCTCCTCAACGTCCCAAATATTGTGGGATGTCCCCAAGCTCTCCACAGGCCCAGGAGAGCCCCCCAGACCAGCAACCCCTCTGGAAAGTGCAGCTGCAATGACACCGCTCAGAGAAAAAAAGTCAACATTTAGAACAATGGTTCTAAAACCATTTCTCAACGGCTCAGAAAACACAAACACAGTAAAATTTGGGTTGGTTCAGGTGCAGACCTGCCAAACTTGCAAGCCACAAGGAGGAGAGCACACTTACGAGTCTCTGTGTGGAATAAGAATTACTGGTTTAGTTCCTTAAGTACATTAAATAAGAGAGTTTTGACTTGGAATCAATAGGAAAGCCCAGAAAGTTAAACACAGAACACAACAGATTATGCAGAAAATGATCCTTGAAAATTTTTGCGCTTATGCAATACTGGAGGATTTTATCTTCTCTGTGACTGGACCTCTTAGCTCATTAAACGTCAATATTTTGGTCTATTACTGCATTTTATATGGCAGTGCTGAGCCCGTAAATGTGACAGGGGTCTGTGAGTAGCTGCACTGGGGGTGGCAATAAAAAATGCACAGCAGGGCACTGTGTCTTCAGTAAGGAGGAAAGTTGTTGTTCTTTACACAAATCTCAGGAGATTAAGCAATGGAAAAGTGTGTCAGACAGTAGGATTTCACGGTCCAGAAACTCAAAAATAAGATAAAACTCCAAAATCGAATTACCACTCCTGCCAATAAGCTATTAGTGTGCAGTTATTAAATACACCCAGACATTCCCATGATCACGTTGCACTGTAAATCACACTTGCAGACAGTTCATTTAATGAACAGTGTTTGAGTAGACAATCTGTTTGGGATTATATTAAAAATATAACTTCACTTGCTAAGAAACGCATTCATACTCAAACTTTCCTGCAATCCTCCCTTTAAAAAAGGAGAGGAGAAGAACAAATCATTGCCAAGTGGCAATTTTCAGTTGCAAAAAGCAGCAAGCGGGAACCAAAGCTTAATTTCATTAAATAATTTACCTTTAAAGAATTTATCCTGTAAAGCTGGATGATAGCCCAGAAGAAAAATACGTAGAACTTCGCCTGAAGTTTTTAGCAATTAAAATATTTCACTGTTGATTTGATTTACTGGTGTTGCAGGGAGTGTTCTTGCCTTGCCATGCATTTTGAGGGTGTAAAGGTGACATTCAGGGTCCCTCAGCTGCTCCTGTGCCACAGACATTCCCAGTGCCCGTAGCTGGCACTCAGATGGGTCCTGCCTCATCCCAAAGCATCCTCCTGGCTGTTCCCAGGGATCCAGCACTTTCCTGGGGGGTTTTCCTCCCCCTTTGCAGCCCAAGGCTTTGGGGTGCATCTCACCACATGCCCAGCAGCAACTGGTGATGATTCCTGACCCAAATACGCTGCAATCCCAATTCCCTGATTTATGGGGGAGCTTGGCCACCCTCTGCCAGAGGCACCGTGTTGCTGGATTGGTGCAAAACCAGGAGGAGAAGGTGGGGAAAGCGCCTTCCCCAGGGACTGGACCAATGGGAACAGGAATAATGTGGATCCTGGAGCTGGAATGTGAGTTTTCCAAGTGGAGGAGATTTAAAGGCCGCGCACAATCTCACGCTGCAGGGGTTTAGCCAGGCTCCATCAGGGTTTAGGTGCAGATTCTGCTGGAGAAAAGGACGGAATCTTATCAAGGATCTGTTGCCTGGGGGCTTCCTTGTGTTGTCCTTGGAAGCCCCGGTGGCCCCTCAGCCCTCATCTGCACCGTCCATTTTTCAGTCCCACGCTGCTGTGCCCTCAGCTTTCCTGGCACAGAGGGGATGGCACCGCCCGCTCCTGCCAGGAGTTTAAGGTCACCAGCCCTGTCCCCACAGAACGGGCACAGGGACAGTCCCACACTGACCCAGGAGCTCCAAGGACACCACTCCTGGGCCTGATAAATCAAATTAAAGAGCATCTCTGAGTGCTCAGCCAGATGGATCACTGGAATGGCTAAACACCCTAATGCATCTTTTTGAGAAAAGATATTGGCTTGTGCAATGAAACAGATAATTGACTATTCCATGGAAACTGTTCGGGCTTTACCTCTGGGATCAGCAGGAACCCATCTCTCTTGCTGCAGAGGAATGCCAGCAAGTCTTGGGGTTGGATTTTATTCTCTTTTTTTGCCAGAGGAAGATTTGGAACAGAAACCAAGGCCAGGGTGTTCTCCTTCCATCAATCCCTGTTGACACACCACAATAATCTGGGACTGAGAGCGAGTGCAGCAACCCCACCAGACAATGCAAATAACAAAAACTTCCAGAAAAACCATGGCTGCAGGGTAATCTGTCCTCAGCCCAGGCGGGTCTGATGGAAAGAAGCTCTTCAAACTCCCCAGTCAATGTCAGCAAACCTTCCCTTGCCCCATCAACAACCTTAATCCAGCGTTTTCAACCACCTGAATCCAGTGTTTTCAACCACCCAAATCCAGCGTTTTCAACCACCCAAATCCAGCGTTTTCTCTCTGATCAGCTGCCACACTGATGGAGATTGGAAATACCTGGGTTTTCCTGGGCTCTGGTAGAAGGAGGTGAGAGGAAATCGTGCCACCCCCACCCTGCTCTGGCTCTGCCCTCTTCCAAGCACAACATCAACTCCACCATTTATAAAATTGGGGCTTTTTTTTCCCCTTTCTTTTCTTTTTGTAATACAAAAAAATGAATGAAATCCAGGTTATGGAGCTGTAATTCCAGGCAGAGCTCCACCAAACCCGTGGGCCTCTTAACAGTTTATTGCTGCGGTTTCTCAGGACACGAGCTCCTTGATGGAATTACAGTGCTGTCATTCAAGTTGCTTGTTATTTGTTCTGTATGTAAATAAAGGCAATGCATTTAAAGGACTGCACTAATGTATTCAAATATTTGTAGATAATCCACCGTAAATCTCCAGACTGGAGGATTTTGCATAAATGCTTGAATCTGTAACAGCTAGGAGGGAATTCCAACTCCCTGATCGAGTAAATTACACAAAAAAATAGCAGGATGATTAGAGCAAACACATTAATATTCGCACGAAGTTTTGTCTGTCAGCATTCAGGACTCAATTCAAGGCTTGCATCCCTCTCAGCGTTCGTGTGGCAGGAGGAGAAGCCAGCCCCAATCAGGGTGTCACAACACCAGCAACACACATTTCACTGGTACAGAACACCCCAAAACATAAGGAACCGGGCTGGTTATTGCATTTACTCATAATTTTCATACAAGTTTTGAAGACAGTTGATCAGCTGGGAATTTCTGCTGTCCAAATATTGTTCTCTTCACATTTTAAGTTACAAGGGGAGGTTCTGACAACCCTGAGTCATTCAGATCTCCAACAAATTGTCCCTACATTTATCTACCAGGAGAACGCCCCTCTCCATCAGTAAAGGTGTTAATAATATATACACGTATTATTAACTGCACTTATTTTCATTTCTTGCCCTGGAGTCATCATTAGCAAAGATTAAACATGCATAAATCAGTCTCTCCTAAATTAGTGAGCATCAGCAAATGTCACCTTGTTGAAACGAAAAGCTATTTATTTATTTGCCTATTTATTTCTTTCTTTTGCCGAAAATTGGATGGTGCTGAAAGACAGATGCAATTGTAGCCACCCCTTTTTCTTCGCAAGGTCACTGGGCTGCATCCCATATCTCTCATTCTAAACTATGGGAAATCCAAGTCAGGTCTGGAATTTTTTGGCCACATGTCTCATAGATTTTAATTTTATTAAGAAAATCCTGTGTGGTTTGGAAATCTTACGTGGAGAGGACCAAATTATGTCTTCAGCTCCTTTTATACTGTACAGTGCCAATCACTGGAAGTCGTACTGGTATAACAGAGAGGAGATTAGCTGTCAATATTGCAAATAAAAACTAATTAAGAGTGAATGGTTTAATGATAGAAGCTCATATTTCAACATTGCCGGTTGCAGCTATTTCATCATGAGTCTCTTGGAGTTTATTTGAAAGTCTTTCTCCTGAAATAAAGTGATTACATGAGTATCTCACTGTCATTAACCAGGAGCAATTTCCCAGCCTTTCAGTTGCAGAGGAAGACGTTAGCTGAGTACACCTCCAAGGCTCAGAAATGAAAACATTCAACGTTTATTAATCTCACTAATTTTTGAGGGCCTGCTTATGTTATTAAACCTTCAGGGTTGGCTACAGCGAGACAGCAAAAGTACCAGAGACATCCCAAACACCAGGAGGCTTTGTCCTTCCAAGGAGGGGAGCGCTGGTGCTGTTTATTCATCACTGCTAAGTTTAGCACGGCTCCAGGCACAAAGTATTAAAAAATGTACTGATGCTGATTTGCATTTCTGCTAATTATTTCCACGGAGCTGTCACCTCCAACGCTGCCAGACAGAGTCAGCTCCCCCAAAGGGCAGTGGGCAGACAGGCATGGAGGGGCTGGATCTGCGATCAGGCAAACAGAGAGGTTCTGAACACCCTATCTGGGGAAAAACCATGGGAATTCAACGTCATTCCAGGTTATGGTTGCCCAAGTGACTTCTGCACATGTTGGGATAATCTAGGGATAGAAGTGCACACATCTGTTCCCTGCACTGCATCTGCAGCATCTTGCCTCGTCTCGTCTACATTTTCCTGCTGATCCAGCTTTTTCCTATGCACAGATAATGACCCAGGGTTAGGTTCTGAAAGCCCTTTAGCTGCCTTACAGCTCAGACTCGGAAAAGTCCACGGTTAAGGGAACATTTCTCCTTCTGCAGCCACCTGGGGACCCTCTAATTCCAACTTTTCTCTACTGAGATCCTTTAGCCATCAGCAACACACCTTCCCTTTCAGGGACTTTGGCTGATTTTCTTATGGGAACTGCCTGGACCCACAAAAATAACAGTGTCGCTGACGGAGTCACCCTGTTCCCTTCCAGCAGGGAGAGGGTGGCCCAGCAGGGAAGGTTTTGGCCAAGGTGGCCCTGGGTTACCAAGAGCCTGGGCTTGCAGCTATCCCAGCACTACAGTTTGGGGCTGTCCCTGTAATGGAGAAGGGTTTTGAAACCTCTGAATGCCCTCCCGTCACACCGATGATAAAATCCAGCACATTCAGTGCTGTGCTGCCACAGGGCATTAATCTTGACACCCTCACTGGCTCTGTAGTGTTGGAGCAGAGTAAAAATTCACCAACAGCAAAATCTAAATATTCTCTTTCAAATAATTCTTCAAAAGTCAGTTTAAAATATTTCTATCAAGTTTGAGAGAAGTACCTCTGGATATACCACTGAATCACCCCAGTCCCGGAGCTCAAAGCAGTTTTAGTTTTGAACGGCTCAATCCTCTATCTCAGCTAGCACTGCCACAAGCATTTGCTGCAGACCCAGGAAATACAGTTCCCATTCCCAGCCTGACAGCATCCTGTGAACGTGTGCACACAAGCAGATTTTCTTGTGTGCCATCACCCTCAAGCATCAGCTGGGAGAATGCGCCCGCATCCCACGGCTGGGGTAAACACACACGGGGAGGAACACAGCAAATAAATAATGGGAGGGGCTTAGTTCACCTTGCTCCCCCATTCCAGGCTGGGATCTAGGGCTGGGATCAGGCAGCCTCCTCTTAGTCCCATCCAGCACAGCCCTTCTATCCATAGAAACGATTAAAAATTAACTAGGCGAGGAAGACAGATCGACTTTATCGGGTACTGCTGAGATCAGATTAACATTCCACTGACACGGGGGAGTTCAAAGTTCAGGTGCCTGCATTACTGGAAGTTTAATTTTTAATCTTTCTTTAATAGTTAAGGTCTAGATGAGCGCCCTAGGTAGGTCCTGCCCTGACATGAGGGAACCTCAGGCCATAAACTTCAAAGGAATGGACGACGGGCATCTGATGTTCCCCAAAAGAAGGAAGAGCTCTTGCTGAACTGGAGGTACTCCTGGAATTAATCATGCCTCCATTGCTCTTGTTTTGACTACACAGATCATCCTGCTCCAAAGGATAAATGCAAGGGGTGAAAGGAAAAGAGAGAGGCCTGAAAAGACTGCTGGGACTCTTCTGTTCATCCTGGTATCCAGTGCCACCTCTAAGGACAGCTCTCCAAGCACCTGTACCTTCCCCCAGCTCAGTGACCACAGGAGCACTTCCCCTGCTAAGCCAGGCTGGGAGAGCTGGGGGTGTTCAGCCTGGGGAAGAGAAGGCTCTGGAGCCGCCTTCCAGTGCCTAAAGGGGCTGCAGGAGAGCTGGAGAGAGACGGGGTACAAGGGAAGGAGTGACAGGATACAGGGAATGGCTTCACACTGCCAGAGGGCAGGGATGGATGGGATACTGGGGAGAAATTCTTCTCTGTGAGGGTGGTGAGGCCCTGGCACAGGGTGGTGATTGATGAGGGGTCCCGGAGTTCACAAGATGGTGCTATGCAAAGACGTTTATTACACAGTGAAAATTCCTTATATCCCATCACACCAACAAGAAATAACTCTGCACCCCAGTGTGCCCCAATCACCAATTCTGTGTCACAGCATCACCTTTGATGGGAACAGNCCTGGGACAGTGGGAGGTGTCCCTGCCATGGCAGGGGTGGCACTGGATGAGCTTTAAGGTTCCTTCCAACCCAAACCATTCCATGATTCCATGACAAAGTCAGCGAGTATTTGTGACCTACACACACTTGTACCAACATTCCCCAACCCATCGCCTCACAAAGACAGTCCCAGGCACCAGAAGAGACCTTCTCCTAAAACCTTGGATGTTAAAATTTCAGCCACTATTTTATTTTATTGTCTGCCTTTGCTGTGCTTCTAACAGTTGCCAAGAATTACTTAACATCAGCAAATACTAAGCAACAAATGTTTTACACATGACAAATCCTTTGCCTCTGGCGTTTTCAGAAGTTCACATTTTGTCTCACGCAACAGAGCCCGGGTTCGACGCTCACATCGGCTGCTGCAAAGGTTACAGGAGAAATGAGGGACTTTGTCTCCCCCTCAGCCTCACTCTCCTTTCAAAACCAAACTGATTGCTCTTGGATGGGGATGGGGGCCATTCCCTACCTTCCCATATGGGGAGCAGATTTGATGTGTTGAACATGCCTGTGAGGTAATATTTCAGCCGAATCTACTGTCTGTCACATCTGGTATTTTGAATAATCGGTTAAGTGAACCGTAAATTAAATTAAGCCAAGCCAGTGTCATAAACCTAAAGTGCTTTTCCAAAGGTTCTCCCATATGAAATGGGACTTGGCTTTAGGAGGCTTTAACATCCTGACTCTGAGAGCCTTAACTGCAAATAAATCAACAGCCTGTGTGCTTGTACCCATGGAACAGCCCCCCAGAGTGGATTAAAAATAAATACTTGCGAGAAAGTGACAAAGAGGATGGATTTTCCTGCACAGACACCTGCCATGAATGAAGGGCTTCTGATGGTGACAGCTGGAGTAAGAGACTAAACTGGAAATACCGGGGAAAACAGGATCCTGGTGGTGCTGCCCTGGGGCTGCCAGGTTGGCTCCGAAGGAGCGGGAGACTCTGGCTGTCCCCTCCAGCTCTGGTGGCAAAGGATCTGCAGGAAAGGTGAGGTTGTTTTATCTGCCTGGCACTAGGATGAGTGACTCTGGTGTCCAGAGCAGCTGCTCCCCAGAGGGCTTTGGATGTACCCCAACATTCTGCATCTCCTGGAGCTCAATTGCTCCACTTCCAACCACAAAAACGACCTCACAGCCAGGGAGCAAAAAGCAGCAGCTCATTTGTAAGCTTGTCCTTGGGAACGCTCTCCACAGCCCTGTGAACGCAACGATTTCAGCCACGGGATTGTCTTTGCCTGCACCTCTCCGAGCCCCGAGCACCACGTTTCACCAATAAAGGGCTAATGAACCACAACAGTTGTTCATATGTTTTCTTACTCCTTCTCCGAAATGTCACAATAAATCTATATTGCTGGCTAACAGCAAGCAGATGGATATTGTAGCTTGTAATTTGGCATAGGTGTTCTCAATCAAGGCAGAGATTAATTCTCCCCAGTGATAACCAGCTCTCGTTTGTTAGGAGCCCATTATCATTTTCTGAAAGGTTTTTCTCGGGACAAGGGTAAAAACCAGCTCTCTTTGTCCTATTGCTTTGCCCTTTACAAAGGGAATGAGGGATGGATTTCTGGAGACAAGGTGAGTTAACCACAGAAAATGACATCCCAAATAAGCATAGAAACAATGGCAGAAAATTCCTAGGAACACTCTGTGATGGATTCCATGGATTCATGGAATGTATCTCCTGTTGCTTTCTGTGCAGCCCAGGAACACTTTTGTTAGGATTATTATTTCCTCAATGAGACTGAAAAAATACATTAAAAAACCAGATCAAAACAAATGAAAAAGCTGTTTTCTCAGACATCTCTTACAATAGCAAAAGGAATGTGTCCTTTTTTCTAAAGCCTTCAAACTAAATAACAGAATAGAAAAACAACATGGATTTTACTAGCTGGGAAAAATAAAATGAGGATACAGTGCCATTTCTCACGACAGGGAAAGAACTAAAACTCGTAAGTGAATGCAAAGCCTGGCCAATAAAATGAGCTTCAGTCCTGACTTCCAGACCTGCCCTGTCCCTGGTCCTGCAGGAGATGTGTAGCATCCCTGGCAATTTACATTTCCTCACTGATCTTCCTCTGATCTCATGATTTCATTAAATACTCCTAAAAAACATCCCCTCAAGGTATTTGTTACCCTTGAATTTTGTTTGCTAATGAGCTCCTAATTATGGCATAGCAAGTTCATCAACTCTTGTACTTCTATAAAACAAAGAGGCACTGCAGCTAATTATTTGTTAAACTCATTATCAGAGCTCTGCTGCTGCAAAATTTCGTAGGTGTTGAATTTTCCAGCTGACATCCTGCAGCAGGACGGGGGGTGAGGACTTGAGCAGAGGTCTGGAAGTGATAAAACAGCCATGAGAGGGGTTTTAGGGGTTCCTGCCTTTCCTGCATCTCTCACCACCCCCAATGGGGCATCTCAGAGCATCCCTGAAACCAGAAAAGCCTCTGCACTGACCCTGGTGGGCACTGGGCAGGATCAGCACAGGTAATCGACGAGTTTCCACTCCCTGCACACTAAAGAAGAATATATTAGCAGAAAATTAATAGCTCAGTGAGTTATTGATTAACAGGAATGCTACAGTGCTCCTACGATTTCAAATTGCCCCTGATTAATGGCAGAGGGAAGGGAATGGAAAGAGGGATCTCAGTGTGCTGGGAGCATCCCGGTGGAGCAGGGGACGGCAGCACTGACCGCAGCTCCTCCACCTTCCCCTGGGAATGGGAATCACCCAAACCTGGCTGAACAGGGAGCCTGAACTGCACAATGTCCTTCTGTATCAATCCTGGGGCTGGGACACTGCAGGGTTGTGCCCCAGCAGATAATTGTAATTCTTTAATCTGCTGGGTGAGTGTTTTGTTCCCTTCCCTGTCTTGCTGGTATTGCAGGAGCTCAGGTGCCTGGTGGGAGCCTCTTGAGCTGGGGAAGATCCATCCCAAAGATTGTTTTATCCACTGTGGGGGATAACAGCCACTCCTGTCCATTCCCACCTTTTCTTTCTACTCCCTGCTCCAGTGTATCAAGGTTAAGGAACAAAGAATAATCAATAAGGCCACATCTCCACCAGAGAAAAATGTTTCAGGCTGAACAGGAAAGCTGAAAAAGATTTAAATTCAGTTTTGTGCCATCCACTCCAGCTTTGCTAAGACGAGCTGTGAGTCAGGACCCTCCTCTAAATCCCTGCAGCTGCCATGTCCTCCCAGAGCAAGCCCTGCAAAGCTTCCCACAGCCCCTGGGAGCTCAGGCTCTGGGAAGAGGCAGAAGCCAGGACTGAGGGAAAAGAATTCCTAACACCATTCTCCCAGCAACAGCATCCCTTAAAATTTTGCAGATTGAACCAACAAGTCCCTTCCATGGAATGTCTGCATGCAGAGCAGCCAGCCAGAGCACCTTCCACCACTGAAATTAGTGTTATATACGTACATTTATTCTATATATAGAACTGATAAACCCCTAGAACTGTCTCCTTGGAAAAGGGCAGAATTAGCTTTCCAAAAATGCAAGTTTTAGACTAAAATATTTTTGAAAGAGGGATTGTGTTTCCAGTCCTGCCACTGCCCAGCTCTGGAAGTGAACAGGGTCTCTGCTCACCGAGCAACGTGTAACAAATCTGCCCTGCAGTGAGGCAAAGAGATTGAAAAAAACCTTGTGAATCTCCAAGGTAAAACTATTCTATTACAGAATCACATTGCTATGCAGCACTCATTCTTCTGCCTATTTAAGCTGAATGCGAATGCAGCTGCTATAATCTTGTATTATAAAGAAAACACCCAAAAAACCCCCCCAAACTAAAAAAGACATACCAACCTCTACTACAGATCCAGTCAAAACAGTTTTTAATTATTTGCAGGCAGTACTCTGCCATGTATCACTGTTATTCATTTATACTTAAAAAAATAATAACCCTACTCTATTTGATAGTTGGTGATAGTGAATTAATAATTTGAGCAAGTCAGGAGGAAGTTAATGTAATCCTCAATTTGCTTTACATCTTCCGAGTCACCCACGGCACTTTACAAGGCAGGTAATATTATCACAGCTGGACACCTTGGTAATCTTCTGAGTTCTTTTTCCCTTTTCAAAATAAATGTTACAGATTTACCCTGATAGCGCTAAAATAGCTGTTAATTTACTTCAGAAGATGAAAGGAAACAGGTGAATTAAGGGAGCCTTGAACTCCATCACACTGAACAGGAATTCCAGCAGGGGCACAACACAAACGGGAGGTGCAAGATGGACCAGGCACGAGAACCTCCCGCCACACCTCTCTTTTATAGGGGAGGTTTGGATCCAACTCCTCCATCCTGACTTTTCGTTTCTCCTGTGACCCAAAGCTGTGGGATTTGTAGAAGATGGCAGATGCTTCACAAAAGCAAAGTTGCTATATGGAAACCTCAGCTTGGCCCTTTGAGGCTGAAACTGAAAAGAGAGGTGACAAGGACCCCCAAATGTAACTATTCCTCTCTTCAGTCCGGTGTTCACACTCTGCAAACCCCTTGGGAAGCTTCATGGATTCAAAATACCAGCACTAGGATGGACTGCAGGAAACCACTGTCAGCTTTCTGTGTCAGGGAGCCAAATGCTTGATTTAAACCAGTATAAATTATGTCTTTTCTACAGAGGACAGATGTGAGAGTTGCCATCAGCTGGGCTTCTTCCTCGCTGAGAAACTCTGCAGCCAAGAAATGCCAGAGCAACACCCACTGCACCTGCCCAGCTGGGGCTGCTCCAAGCCCCAAAATTCCATCACCTGGAATCTTCAGCTCTTTGTGACCCCAGCAGTGGGCACCAGGTAAAAAATTCCTCATGTACTCCACAGAAAAACACTATTGAAATAAACCTCAAGGTGTTTGGTGAGCCTATTTATCCCAATGTTACCTTCCAGTACAACTCAGGACATCTCAAAGTCAGTCTCACATGAGCATTCCTCTCAGGCTCTCTTTTTAATTTCAGTGGGGTACTATTGCCTGCTCTTTAAATAGAACTTTAAAAAAAAAATTAAAATATATATAAAACTCATTTACACACATTTACATATCAGAAAAGCCTAATCAAAACCTCCCTGATTTCCCTGTCAACTGTCATAGATGTTTTAGCAATCAGCGAGCTTATATAAAAAATAAAATCAAAACATATTTGTCTTCTTACATAAACTGTTACAGCAATATAACGTAAAAAGTTAGGGATCTAAATGACACTGTAAAAGCTGTAAAAGCTGCAATGATTGATTTCATAATGTTTCCAGGAATTATAAATAACCTTTAAGTGTCTCCACCGCTTTGATTTGCATAAGCAATGGAGAGTTCATTAAGTAGGGATTAAAACAAAGCTGAGGCAGTGCTGGGGGCTGGTCTGAGCAAGGACCTGGGTCATCAGTGCTGCTCCAGCCTCAGCTCTCCCAAAAAGCTGCTGCAGATCCTGTGGGGTTTGGGTGCTGAGGTTCTGGCAGTGGGGAGCCAACGCCAGCCTGGATCAACCCAGATCCCCCAGGATCAGCACTGCGGTGACACTGAGCTCTGGAAAAATTCTGGATAAACCAGGGTGTGTCTGCCTGGAACAGTGTGGGACCTCCACAGGACCTCCAAAGGAACTTGGAATCATGGGATATGATCGCAGTGTCACTGAAATTGGAAAAGACCTCCAGAATCATTGAGCCAGACCTCCAAAATCATTGACTCCAACTGCAAAACTTCATAGGATCATCACAGGAAATTCCCGGGACTTCCACAGGGAATTCCAAACAACATTCCAGGCGTTTCCCACAATTGCCAAGGCTGGAATTTCCCCTCAGTGAGCACCGACGCAGCATCACAAACACATACACACAATTTTCTGACCTTTCCTACGTGTGAGAAATGAGAGGCTTTTGCTGCTTTGGCTCCGAGCTGCAGCTCCAGGCACCCGTTATGGGGCATGAAAGGGGAGGATGGGAGCACAGGGGAAGGAATGAAGACAAGGGAGCACAGGGGAAGGAATGAAGACAAGGGAAGATAATTGAGAGTACCAGTGCACTGGTTATGTTGCATATATCTAATGTAATTAGTATTAATAAGCTGTCAGTCAGAAGATGTAGTTGTTAAAAGGCAGTTTCAATGGGGGAAAATCATAATTGAACTCCTCCATGTATCTGTCTGGATTATTTATTCTGTTGTTTTCTCAGTTCGCTGCCACAGGTTCATGTTTAGCAGAAGTGGAATTGAAGAAATGAACGGAGTTTTTTGTTTATTAACTAGGAAAAAAAATCATCCTTTATTGCTCTGAGCAGGGCCAGCCATGGGAGGGAGGCTCGGGAAGGTCAGTGGGTCAGTTCTGCCCCTGGTTCTCACTCCAACCACAATATTTTTCAGCTATAACTTTACATTAATTCTGTTCTGATATATCCACTTGTTCCTGTGGTACCTGGCATGCTGCTCCTTTATTCCCTACTAATTCTCTACTAATTCTCTGCTAATTCTCTACTCACTCCTGATGCTCTCTCATGGTTTAACACTGCAGTTCCTAAAGCTGGTCAAATCACGTGCACTGAATACCATATTCAATAATTCCCTTTCTTTCTTTTTTTTAGTTTTTCAATTGTCTGCAAGCAGTTTACAGCATCTCCCAAAGCACATGTAATGAGAAATTAGTCACTAAATATTTTATACAAATAGTTATTTAGGCTGTATCTTGATCGCAAGCACTTTGCTGCGGATTCAGCTGGGACAGAAGGGTTTGGATTGGATTTGTACTTCTGACTGTGAATTGGCCACATGGAGATGTGTCATTGTGTCATTTCTCTTTCTCTGCTCTGCAAAGCAGCTCTCGTGACAGCATTGGGGTACTCCAGGCTCCAGCATTCCAAGTTAAAGTTACATTAGCTGTGATTGCTCTGGAATATCCTCAGTACATCACCTGCACTGGAAGTATTCTTAAATCTTAAAATACATAAAAACATCACATCCCTATTTCACAGAGTCTGATGGGACTTTGGCTGCATGGAGGAGGTCTTGAGCCATGGAGAAATCCTGACTTTTATCCCCAATGTCAAAAACTTTGACAAAGAGCCTCACTCAGGTCAATTTATAATGAAGAAGTTTTGGTGACACTGGCACAGGTTGCCCAGAGAGGTGGAATCCCCATCCCTGGAAACATTCGAGGTCTGGATGAGGCTCTGAGTGACCTGATCCAGTTGAAGATGTCCCTGCTCATGGCAGGGGGTGGCACTGGATGGGCTTTAGAGGTTCCTCCCAGCCCATTCTGTGATTCCATGTGTGTGGTCCCTCCAGCACAGTGCCCTGCCTCCCATCGCTCCTCACATCTCAGTGGAGCACTGGGAGTTAAAGGTAACACCAGGAATGTCTCTCCTGTGTGTCACAGAAATAAGAAATGCTGCTTTTTCTGGTCACCTGCTGGATTTAAGGAATCTGTAAGCCATAAACCCTCAGCAGCTTGGCACGAAGGCTGCTCTGACTACTGCAACCAACTTTCAATTCTGACTTTGTACAATCCCAGAGGAAGTAACTGAAGGCCTCGTTGGGCTGGAATAGCTCCCGTCAGCTCCTGTTATCAAAATGAAACATTCCTGAACCGGTACCATTCCAGACAAGGTTATGAGACATTTTCTGACTCAGGCTACTAAAGGGAAAAACAGACCTCAGAAGACATTAGGAAGAAAAATGGGAACTGGGAGGCCACCAGAGCCCTGCTGCTGTGTGTGACACCCCGCTCTGAGTGGGGTCACAGGCAAGGCAGGGAGGGGCTGCAGGGAGGCCAAAGCTCTGGCCTGGCCATATCCCACCTCTCCAGTGGTTTAAAGTGACTGATTTGGATTGCTGTGGTTGGAGGTGGGTTTGGGAAATGCTCATTGTTTTCTGACTGTAATTGACTGTGATCGTTTGTGAGGCCCTGCGGTGATTGATGAGGGGTCCCAGACTTCACAAGATGCTGCTGTGCAAAGACGTTTATTACGCAGTGAAAATTCCTTATCTACCATCACACCAACAGGAAATAACTCTGCACCCCAGTGTGCCCCAATCACCCATTCTGTGTCACAGCATCACCTTTGATGGGAACAGGTAACCAATGCCTTTGAAGGGAACAAACAGTGTTTGTCACCTCTGACAGCTCCAGCAGGTCACAAACCCACAGTGCTCTCCCACCACTGCCCTGGTGACCCAGGATGTGTTTCGTGGGTCCCAGGGTCTCTTCTGGACGAAAGCCAGGAGGTCACTCTGGCTTTCAAGGCCTGTTCCTCTTTCACCTGCATTCTGTAATTCCACAAGTCCCCACGTTGTGCTCAGCAGGACGCGAGGGCGCACAGAGGCTCAGTCCATCTGCACCTTCCTGGGACTGCCTCAGACCCCGTCAGCCCCAAAGCCACACACCAAAAATGGCCCGCTGGAGCTATTTGGGATGTCCCCTTGGTGACTCCTTCCTTTCCTCCTCCTCCTGCCCAGCTCCAAGGATAAAATACATGATTCCGGTGGTTTTAAGGACAGGGAGGATTGAAACGGAATCAATGTCCTTTCAAGCTTTTCACCTTTTCAGGATGGAATATCTGCAAGGAGCTTCGGACAGGGAGAGTTTGTGGCCATTCAATAGCTTGTTGCAAACTTACAAATAAGGATCCAGCTGAGGCATAACTTGGCTCATTTTTGGGGTGCTGCTCCTCATCCTGCCCTTCCCTGGAGGCACCACTCACCCCCCTGACAGAGCAAGAGACTCCCAGAGATTCCCCAAAAGCTGCCTGGGCTCTTCTCCAGCCCTTGCTGACACAGGAGCTGACCCCACCCCTGGAGCCACAATTCCAGCCCATTTTCCAAGCTGCTTATTGACACAGGGACAAAAATTCTTTCCTCCCAACCAGGTTTCCTTGTGTCAGTCGTTCAACATGTTCCTGTGGGGTTTTTTTCCTCGCTTTCTTATTACCTTTGCTGATGGTAAAGACGTTGCAGATGGGCATCAAACTGTGCAAAATGTAAATTATGATTGGGTAGAGTCAGAACATAAAAAATAAGTTATTTGGATGCCTTTTTTTTTTTTTTTTTCCTAAGGACCACAGCACATATGGCATGCTAAAAAAATGTCTCGTGTTCATTAAGGCTAAATGAGACAGGTTAGAGAATCATGGGCACCAAATGGAAAACTTGGGGAAAAAAATGCTGGCTGGCAACTCATTCTGCTGATAATATTTTTTGGATGTTTCCCTCCTGCCCTCTCTCCCTCATTTTTTTTAAACTGCAAGGACATTTTTGCAAATATTTCACAAATATCCGATGGCTGTTGCTTAGGAATCTGTCCTCCCCGCTGTGCCTTCCTCATTTGAAGGTCATAATCTTCAGTTTGTGAAATCATAATTATCTCGCTAGCCAGCAACTCTGATGTCACAAATGGAGGATTATGATGACTTCAATGAAAAAAGCAGCAGCGGGAGAAAATGAACTCGGCCACCGAGAGCTTGTTTTCCTTCCCCCCCTCCAAAAAAATAAGGATATAGCAGAGAAAAATATCAGCAGAATGATCTCCAAATAGACTATTTTCTGCATGGCATCAGTGCCTCTTTCAGAATATGAGGTTAATTTCTGCCTCGTGCCACTTTAATGCAGACTTCCAGTTTATTTTAACGCATAGCAGGTCTTATATTTAATGTAATAGCACAGTCTTGCTACTTCTTATGGAGCTCATACAGAGGCCTCAGAGTTCTTCCATAAAAATGAAACAAACCTCCCTGTAGCACTCAGGGAAATAAAAATGGCCAAGATTCACCACAAGGTCACCGAAACCCAGGGCTTTACTACTGCCAGATAATTCGCCACTGCATCAAAAAATACGACAAATAAACACTGTCAGATTAATAAAGCATTTAATGGCCAACTCTCCTTATTGCTTTTTATTAAGCATCCCTGCCAACCTAATGCTAAAAATTCACTGACTTATTCAGTGACAACTTCTTACCTCAAAAATCACAGAATCCAAAATGGGTTGGGGACATTGAAAACCTTTTAGTTCTGACCCCCCTGCCATGGGCAGGGAAAATTCCACCAGAAAGGGAGTGAATCTGCCACTAAAAATGGGGGAGAAGAGAGACCACGGCAGAGCTGGGACCATCCTGGTGCATTTCCCAGGCCAGAAAACACTAAAATCCCAGACATTATTTAGTTCTTGGAAACAGGACTGGGATGGCAGCGCTGATTTTCCCCCAGGACAGACGCTCTGGGAACATGATTCAGCAATTCTGAGCATCGTTATTTTGAATAAAGCTATCAGTGTTTCACCTGAGGGGTTTGGAATACAAGAAGATTTCTACTGTCACTATAAATGCTGGTGGCATGTCTCTTGGGCTTCAAATAATGTACATTTCAGTGTTCCTGCCTGGTTGAATGAGACATTAAAAGAGCTATACTCTGAATTCCTGATGTTTTATAAAAATATGAACTAATAGTGCAATGACACCATTGCCCTGTCTCCTCCCGTTGCTGCTCTCTCGCACTTGCAGGACATCCATGTGCAAAAGCAGCAGTGCACTGGGACCAACCCCAAATCTGGGAAACGTGGTGGATTCTGCCACAGGGACGAGAACAAAAGTACCGAAAGCCAGAGGTTTGGGGGGAAAAACTGCAATTCCCCAATCATAACCACGTTCCCTGGCACTTGGCACTGGCCCTAGGCTGTGTAACTCGGAGGGGAGCAAGTGGCAGCAATCACATCCTCGTGGAATGGAGGAGAAGCCTTCCAAAGGCGTATCACAGCAACAGCATCCTCGAGCTCCTGGCTGTGGGACTCGGCGGCGAAGGGGAGAGCACTGGGGGAAATAAAAGCACAACAGCTGCAGTGCCACAGGCCCCTGGCCCGCGGAATATGTTCGGAGAGCGCCGCGCACACCCACGGCTCTCAATCATCAGCAACAACATATGGCGGGTTGGTGTTCGTGCTGCCTTTCTCTGCCTGCCCTGTTTCTGCTCAAGGTGTGAGTAAATCAGGAGAGAGGAATGCTGCGCACGTGAGCACAGGATCACAGGGGGAACTGCCATATGGGGTCAGGGGGACGTGTAAATTCTTTGCCACCACATCTTCATCAATTCTAAAAGCTCCAAAGGCACTGAGAAATTATTCAGCTTTGTGTTTTTGTGGTCAAAACCTTCCTGTGCTTTTTGCTGTTCTCACAGCAGCTGAGATGCCCCATCATTGGCCACAAACTCCCAAAGCACAGAGTACAGAGAACAAAACCACGACGTCAGCAAACAAGACAACAACTCAACCCTGAGAGCACCCCACAGTTTCTGTCTGTGTATTCACAATGCAGAGGTTTGGGAAATCAGCCAAAATCCAAATTGCTGTCTTTGAGACAGCCAAAACAGAGTCAGACAAACACCCTGGACTGTGCAGGGTGGCCCATGGGTGCCCAGAGGTCGGAGATGGGTCCTGAAAACACCTTTCATGTGGGCGGCTCGGCAGCAGCTGCAGCTGCCACTGAGGACAGCAAGCAAGGATCAGTCTTGGAGTAGCAGGAAAAAGCACAGGGATGGCATGGGATAGGAGTCCAGGCAAAGGCACAGGCCCACAGCACTGCAGGGACATCAGCTGAGGTAGGGGTGGTGCCAGGATGTGGGGAACAGCAGGACCAGGACCCATGGGGGCACTGGAAACGCTGCAGCTTACACAAGATCTGCACAGGAAAAAAGAGCAAAGCCTTCCATTCACCTCTGTCAAAAGCAGGATTGTGGATTTCTCCTAACATTTCGACAGTTTTGATGACGGGAAAGGTGGCACGAGAAATACCACTGCTGCCAGAGGAGCTTGGGATGGTGACAGGCACTGCTGCAGGAGGCACTCACCATGAGAGCTCAGGAGAAGCGACACAGGAGTTGGTGTCACAAATGTGGAGTTAACCTTTGCCACTCTGCGTTCAGCTGACTTTCCCCTTTAACGAAGCAGTCTGATTTATGTACGAGTCATTTGCCTTCATAAGAAATTTATTAAATCATCATCTTCTTTTCCCCCCCCTCCAGATCTGTCACTTGGAGCGCAGTAATTGGCGTTTGAGCCCGCGATGGCGCGACATCAACGAGTTCAAACAACCCCAAGCACTCCCTGCTCTCAGGATCACCATGGACTCCCGAGACAAGGAAAAATCCCGGTGCTGCCTCGGGATGCTGATGGCCTGCGAATGGCAGATTCTTTTCACTCCTTCAGTGACACAAAACTTGACAAGAACTGGGAACAGCACAACCTCGGTGGCTCATGTGGGATCTGGCTCCAAAGCTCCATCTCAGTTCAGCAAACAGGAAATCCAAGGAAATCCGTGAAGACCAACGTTAGACATGTCTAAGTATGCTGCTGAATCAGACCCTAATCTCCCACTCTCCTGGCATCTCAAAACATGAAAACAATACAGCCATGCCAAGAATCTGCTATAAAAATAATTGCTTTTGGTTTAAAAAACTAAGTTATAAAACACCCATAGGGTTGCAATTGGTCTTAATCTCTCTGCAAGTGTCATTTTACATTAGGTCCTTCTTTTTCATTCACAATTTGAATCAAAAAAAGTACTTCTGTTTTAATTAGTTTTATAAATTTGCTGAGCTAAATGAATACAGCAGTAAAACCAAAACTGCAGAAAATGTGCATAATCTCAGCAAACTGCATTACTCGTGGAACAAATTGTAAACCTGAAAATTAATTAATTAAATTTATTAATTAAAATAATTTGAATTATTTGATTCAAATTATTTGAAATGCCAAGATGTGAAAGCTGTGAATTAAGCCACCACAGAAAATCTACAGCTTGTTGTCATAAACTGCAACAGCCCCAGCCACAAAACTTTGGCGTTTGAAGGGTTTCCATCTATCCCTGTAAATTCTATCCCATATTACCCACCCCTAGCGTGTGGAGACAAGCAGTCCCACACGGCCAAGGAGAGTGGAAGAGTTTTAATTTCACTCTGTGGCACCAACTGGAGACTTTTGTTCTGGATGATAATCTTTGTTTTCTCAAAACCCATCACAGTCAAAGCATGACTTAAACTGCACTTCTCTCCTTGTGACAGCTCGGTGTCAAAGCACTGTGAGTGATGGATTAGCAATATTTGATTTCAGCTTCCAGGGCATTAATAATCATGGGAAATAGCTCTTATGAACAGGGTTTCCTCGCCCACTGGCTGCTCTGCAGATTGCTAGGACAAAACCAACCCATAAATGCACAAATTGTATTTCAGTACTGCTCTGCCAGCTGGCCACACCATTATGCACATAATTCCTTCTACTTGGGCTACTCAGTAGGAAAAAACCCCAAATCCTAAATTGAATACATCTTAGGAATATCAATTTGATTAAGGGGTTGACAAGAGGAGATAAAGGCAGGAGGGTGTTTATGAGCAGAACAGATTTCTACCTGCACTGCACTGATACAGCTGTGCCCAGGCATTGCTGTGTTCTAGTGAAAAAAACCCTGTGCAATCTGTAGGGTGTTGTGGGGGACAGCAGCACCACAGGTACCTGTGTGAGCCGAGCAAAGGAGACGAAAATCTCACTTTGTGCTGCAGGAAAGGGAACAGATGGTGCCAACATTCACACACATTAATTCACACTTTTTTATGACACAAGGTTACTTCCACACTCGTGCTGAAGAGGATCATGGCTGGAGTTTGTCATTCTGGGTTCCCCACTAAAATCACCCGGGAAAGGGCTGCAGCAGTGAGGAGCTGAGGTGGAACAGGGGATGAGGGCTGGTGGGGCTCACACGGAGCCACACACGAACTCTCCACAAACTCAGCCACACCAGCACTTCTCTGCAGCTCACTGAGCACTTCTGTGCCCATCTCCAGAGCTCCTACAGAGCTGCCAGCACAGCCCCCCACACACAAACAACAGCCCAGCACCCGCAGATGCTTTATTTAAGAACGTGGCTGCAGACGGTTCTCTAGAAAGCACACTCTATAAATAAAACATGTTTAATAACCCAAGAAAACCAAACAAAATAAATAAACCATGCTACTGACTGGCAACCTCCTCTGCAGAAGAATCTCTAAAACACTTTCCAGGGTTTGCAAAGTGCCTGCCTGCAAAATATTTTGCATGGTACAGTGCTATTCCTTAAAGCAGCTGTGATGGCCCACATGGTGCAGCAGCTGTCAAACCCCCTGCTGGACAGCTCTCCTGCTCTCCAACCACACCAGCTCAAACGTCAGCTGGAGTCAGTGCTCCATTTCATAACTGCAAGGTATGATTTATTAGGAAAAAATAACTCCTACTGTGTTTTCCTACTGCTGGGGGTCAGCGTGGTCCTGGTGAGGTAAGGAATGCCAGGCCAACCTGTGCCAGCTCACTGCCCAGCCTGGCAGATTCCCTCCACACTATTAAGGGAAGCAGTGAAGCCTGGTGTGCTCAGTGATGTTCCCACAGCTTTATATTTCACTTCTGGACCCTCCCCTCACCTGCAGAATGGAGTGACATGAGTCACACTGAGGTCTGAGCTTCTCCTGGGTTTGTTTCCAGCTTTGGATGAGGGGCTGAAGCCACCCTGCCCTGTACTGATGCTGGAAGGGATCAGGCAGCAGTCCTGTTCCTGCTTCTGCTGTGAGGAAAAGGGTGGGAGATGAGGTGCAGGGGGTAAATGCCAGGTCCCAGGCAGGAGGGAGGTGTCCCCTTGGGATGCAGCACAAGTGCAGTCTGCTGAAAACCCCTCCGAAACTGCTCTAATGAGACTCTGCAGCTGCCTCTGCACAGGGACATCTCCAACTGCTCCATGTGGGTGGGAGGCTCATTCTTATAGGAAGGGCTGGAGGGATTCAAGCCAAGCTTCTAAGAGGTGATTTCCAGAGTCAATTAGTTCTTCTCTGCCCTTTTTTATTCTCTGCATAAAGCTGAGCATGCAGGAGAAGAACCAAATCCAATTCAGCATCAGCTAATTTTTCTCTGGGCAGAAACCCCCTTTCATTACAAAATAAATAAATTCCCCTGCAATTCCATGCCTGCTGCAATCTTGTGAATTACCAGAATGGATTCTGGATGGGAAGCTCCTGCTTTGGAGCGAGCCCTGGTCGTTGGCTTCCTCGCTGTGCCAGCACAGAGCTCACCTCCTTTCACAGCCAGAGTGCTGCTGGATCCCTTTGTGCTGCTCTCCCCAGAACTCAGCCCTTCTTCAGCTGGGGCTGTCAGTGCCAACAGGTGGCACGGGGCGTGGGGAGGGAGAGGCTGCCAGGGTGCTCTGAAGGACCATCTGTGTGGGCAAGGAATGCACATCCCAGACATCTGTCTGCCTCCAGCCCTTCACCTACCGCAAAGGTTACGCGCCATCGCTGCGCCAGCTGTGCCAGGCACTGGTCTGACACAAAACACTCCAGCAGGAGCCTGTGGGGACACATTTTTGTTGTCTTTAGCCATTTTAAAAACACAAAACTGCCTAATTGAAAGCTGGAGTGTCCTCCCAGTTGTCCCTGCACAGCAGGTGTTGCTGGGGTCAATCGGGTGTTTATTTGCTGTTTTCCCTTGTGGGTGCAGCACCCCACTCCACACAGCAGTAGTTCATACTATGTGCTCTGCCTGTATAAATCCCAGAATTACAAATTTTGGGATTATGCAAGCAGCCAGACTTCCCAACAATAATATTGAAGCAGGGAGCTTAATACCATTAACACACCATCAATCACACACTGACAAACCCACAGAGTGACCCAGAGACAGCAATTTCCACCACACTCCTCATGAATTTTACTACGAATAAACAAAAGTTTCTCAATCGGCACTTTCCTTGTCCAAGACTGCTGCCAGCTGTGAGGTTTTTTATATTCCTCTGGGTAACCAGTGCCCAAATTCTCCCTGTCTTTACCAGCAGCCAAAGCAGCAGCTACGGTGAACTCCTGCAACCCTCAACCTTTCACCACAATGACTAAGCCAAACCCCAAGACAATTCCTTTGGCTAAATCCCAGAGTTTCACCTCTTCTGACTTTTCAAATCTGTACTCTGCTTCTGGCAAAGTGTGCTCCCTGCTGACAAGAGGGCGAGGAACAAGGAGGGAGATGTTCCATGTCTCAGGTGGTGTGAGCCTCGTGGATGCTCCCTGGCTGTCAGCCATGTGAGCACAGTCTGAGGTGTTTCCCAGTGGGCATTTGAAGAGGAGGAAGATGGAAAACTGATCAGTTACCTCTCTGAATGTTTAGGTCCTTTTTTATATTTGAACATCATGCCCTTTAAACATGTTTTGTTAATACTTTCTGGGATTTTTAGGAAATACTTGGAGGAGGTACGATCTAAGGAACGTGACCTTCATCTCAGAGTCAGCCTTGAAATGCGCGTCCTCCCCACATGGCATTTTTTGATTCCCAAAAGTCGCACTTGCCGCCATTTTTAGGAGGCTTTTTGATGCCTGTTTGTAACTCTCTACCTTTCCAGGTTCCCTCCCTATCCCTCATCCCTAATGAGCTGCCCGCCGAGCAGCACCGCCATGCTTGGCGCGGCCGCACTCACGCCCTGCCAGGCTCTGCTTTCCAGGGTTTGTTTTTTGCACCAGCCGCTGGTAAATGAGGCTGCTCTGACAGACCACTGGCTGGATAATGAGTTCATTCTCCAGACCCACCGAGAGCGAGGTACTTCCCTGGCCCATCTGCTCTGCGCGCTCCTTGCGGCGCGGCCCCGGGAATGCTGTTTGTAAAGAGAGCAGCAAACGCCTGCCGGAGCTGCTGATGTGCAACAGACCCCCGGGCTGGCGGCCCCTGCAACACTGCAAAGCCTCCTCAGCTGAAAAATGGGAAGAGACAGAGCACTGGGATTACTGCAGAGCCATTGCTGGAAATGCTTAAACTGGGGGGAAAAAAATTCAAAAAGTCAGGGAGGGGGGAAAGCCTCCAGAAGGCTGAAGCAAATTTTGTAGCAAACACATGGCACAGGCACAGTGCTCTCCCTTGGCCACCTCTATTTCCTCCAGGTTTTCAAAGGGAAATAAAAGCCCCAGGAATTCACAGGTCTGTAAACAGAAGCGGTCAAAAGTCAAAGCAAAGATCTAGAGAGACTAGAACAAGAAATGACACTTTAAACAACCCAGCCAGGGAGTTTATCCAACCTTGACTGAAACTGGCACACCTGACCACAAGAAGGAAAAAGGAAAGAACCAGTTAAAAAGCCTAGGTACCATCTGCAAATATTTTTAGAGGCAAGAAAAACTGGTACCATCTTCAATTTGGAGAAGGGATGAATGAAAAGTGATGGGGGGTTGGTCTACTTGAATAATGAGTAATTTAATTAAGATAACGTGGGCTCTGTAGTGTCCCACCTCCTCAGTACAAAAGTGTGGCAGCAGATGACTGACAACACCACGTTTCAAACTGCCTTTAAAATGAAAAAAATTCCCTTTGTTTTTAAACACATTGTGCCACCGAACCTGCTGCTGGCTGACATGAGCAGGGGGCAGATGTGAGTGATTCATTAATGCCTGGAGGCTGATGAAGGTCAGGAGAACATCTTCCCTCACATCCACCAGGACATCGCAGCGATGAACTCGCACGGTCAGGCTGGGATTTGAGCCAGCTATTAGCAGACAGAGCTTGCTCCAGGTAAATCCTTCCACAGCCGCCTGTTATCCCCATCCCATTATTCCTCCTGACACAGGCTGCACTGTCCACACAGACCACAGGTGCAATCCGGTATGGAAATCCTATTTAGCTGTGCAGTACATTACTGTCTTCTCCCTGGCTGTACTAATGTCTGAATTAAACTGTAATATCTCATGGCTGGAGCCTTTCTTTAATTCATGCTGAAGACCCCTCACACAATCTATCTGCTGAACAAAGTAGTAAATTCACCTTAACATCTTTATGCTTTTCCACAGTCTTTAAATCATTCATATCCAGACTTTCTGTGTGTTCTGGATTGGGTGGAAATGTTTCTAGCACATAACTTTTCCATTAATGGTTCTGGGGAATTAACTCTTCAGCGAGAAAGCTCTGTCCTTTAATCACTGGGAGAAAGAGCAGTGCCCACCCTGCACTGCTGCAGGATGAGCCTGGAGAAACCCCTGGGCTCTGATCCATCCTGGAGTGAGGTCCCTCTGAGCTCTGGCTGGAATCAGGCCCTGAATCCACCCCTAGGGAACAGCACCCACTGCAGATGGGTGGCTGGTGGGGTGGCATCTCCCTTCCTCCACCAGTGTCCTTCGCCCGTATGGGCAAAGAAGTCTGGAAAACTCCCCTTCCTGTCACGAGATGGGCTTCTGGGAGCGAAACCCTCCAGGGGGGCTTCCCTGTAACACCAAATGCAATTATTCCCCAAGACCTGACAGAACTTTGAAAGCAAGCTGGGGAACAGGGGTTAAGGGGGTGAACAATGGAGCTGCACACAGGAAACCAGACTCACTGCACTGCTCCTGATTTGTGAGACATCTCCCAAAATCAGCCTCACTGAGACGCTGCAGGTAAAAACCACCACTGAGTACAGCAAAACACATTAAAACCACATCAAAGAGTTTGGCAAAGTTCTCCAAAATTCAGAGAAAGATCTTCTTTTGCAAGGACCCCGCACACCAAAACACTGCAGCCTTTAGGGTGTCAATGACACTGACTGTCCCTTTTTTTGACAACTGCATCTCCATGACCTCTTTTTCCTCTGTGGGCCCAACCCAGAGCTAGAAGGTCCCATAATCACTCCTGCAGAGGCTGGAGGAAAGAGGAGGTTGTTATACTGTGAAATCCCTCAAAATGAACATTATCAAACACATTTATCGAGGACACAAAGCCCACCTCTGCTTTTTGGCGGTCTACATGGGCAGCTCTGAAGCCACCTGCCACCACTGAGCAGGAACTGCCACACCAAGAGCTGACAGAGGCAAGGTCCACGAGGCAAAGTTCTCCTTCAGAGAGTTCCCTGCATGCCTGGGAGAAGGGACTGCACCAGCAGCTGACTGCAGATCTATATAAAATTCCCATGGTAGCTGACTGGAGAGCTATATAAAATTCCCATGGTTTCTTTCAGCCACATATGGTTTCCAGTCTTGTAGGGCCAAGGAACATTTTGTTGAAAGCACAGAAACGTGCTTTTGAAATACGAGAACATTCTGAACCTGCTCCGAGAGGGTTTGTCCTCCTGCAGTGCTCTCCAGCTGCTCCCAGCTTCTGCCTCCAGCCCCTGACCTTTCGAAGGCTACCTGGGAAATCCCACGTTTGGTAAGAGACTTTTTAAAGCAAACAGTTTACATATGATTAATTCTTCCTCTAGACCTCAAAAAAACCTCCTTCCTGATTAACAAAGGTCACTGAATCTCAAAAGTTAATGGCAGACACTTCAAACATATTACAGCCCTCCTCTAAAAAATGAAGTAAAACAAAACTGGGTTTGTCGGGAGACAATAGATGTGGCTGAAAAAAAGGTAAGAAGCTGGGTAGGTGCAAACTGAAAAACTGATGGAGGAGCAGCTGGAGAGGAACAGGACACAACCTCTTGTCACAGCAACACCCAGACAGAGAAATAAATCCATATCCGAACAGTGAGCACTGCTGGAGCTCCTGCTGGAGTCACTGGGTGCTCTGAGCTGGCACTGTCCCTTCATGGATGTAAAAACGTGTTGCAGAGGTATAGCATGACTTTCTCTTGATTTACAGTGAGAGGACTGAGAGGTGGTGATGGGAAGTCCTTTCCTGAAGATAAGACACTGGCTCATTAGTGAATTTGTACCCCTGGTCCTTCACCCTGCAGCATTGCTGCCATCCCCACAGCCCCTGCAGGGCAGACAGGGTTTCCAAGTGCCCATGATTCCCACCGCAGGTGCTGTGCCAGGACTTCCCAGCGGTGACAGTCGGTGACAGGGGCAAACACAGCTCAGCACCGAGGGCCTCCCAGCTGGGCTGGACACCAAAAAGCCGTGGTGGCACAGAGATTGTCCTGTTGCACAGCAGGGGCTGCTCAGGCAGTCCCTTGGGGGACTTCCACAGCTCTCTGGGACCGGTAGGGGAGCAGGAGCACAATTTGCTGAGGAGTCCATATGAAAACATGAAGAGGGAATCCTCAATCATCTTCCTGCACATTCCCATCAAACCATTCTCTATTAGGCAGCCATGACTTTGCTAATCTGACTGATCCATAATTCATAACTGTTATCCACGCTCAGTAATTACAGTGTTAATATTTGGGTAATTTAGAAGTACCTTCCTCCAGCAGAGTTCAGCCTGTACCACTGAATAATGCACAACTGAAGTGTTTATGAACAGAAAGTGTTCTTTCCCTTCCCTATTCATACCTCCAAAATGTTTTCAAAATGTTATGGAAAAGAGGGATTTGAAGAGGGAATCTCATTACTTCAAGGCAGAATTAAAAAATTATGAAATGCATAATGCCCGATTTATCAATCACAGCCAACTCTGCAGTACAGACACACTGAAAGCCCTTCACTCTCTAATCACTAATAGGTAACACTATCAAATTCAGCCCTACACTCTATTAGAATTGCAGTAGAAAAGCACTTAGTGTAATGCCCACAGACAGCTCACCAAATCCTGCTCACTTGGCTCAAAGACAAGGCTGAAAATGTTAATTATTTGAAAGCTTCCTTAACCAGTGTGCTTTATCAATATGCCCAGAAAATGAAATAAAATACCTACACACAATCTCTCTAGATTAAAAAAAAAAATCTAACTTTTGTTCAGCCCGAGAACCATGACTTTTTCCCAGATTTGTGAATTACCCATGGATGTCTTGCTGTCCCAGCTGCCGAGCCCATCATCTCCCAGTTGCAAACCGCAGGAATCATTTCTGTTCCTTCCTTCTGACCACATTAATTTCGGGCTTGCTTGCAGCAGGATTTTTTTTTCAAGTCCTCATTTCCTAATTCCTCATTTTCCCATCAGTCTCCCAAGCACCACAGACATACAGCGTTGACAGGGCAGCGATGAACTTCATCCAATCTTCTCTCTCAGTTGCGTTTTCTTTCCTCGATCTCCTCCAAGGCAAGGACAGGCAGAGACACCAAGTCTCCGTGACCAGGTCCAGTGCTCATGTCCTCTCTTTTCATGCTATTTTCAACCTCAAACTTCAGGTTTTAGGGGTTTTCCTACTCTCCAGAGTAAATGTCACCGACAGAGCATCACTGTGGAGCACCCAGAGCTGGAGCAGAACCACCCAGCTGCAGCAGCAGCACAGTTGTGACGGGGGGATGTAGCAAACACCGGGTTTACACACAGACAGAGACACTGTGAGCTGGTGACAAGTAGTACAAAGACTTATTTGATGCAAAGACAGAATGACTGCATTGCTTATGTCAAAAAAAGATCAGTGGAAGCATAACAACAGAGCATTCTGCATGCTACACACACCGCATAAAGCACAAAAAATACTCTTTATGTTTCCTGCGCTTTCCTTGCCTGGTTTCTCAGAAAAAAAACAAGAGCTGAGCAATTGTTCTGTCACTCATTGCTTCCCCAAATAACTTTTGAACCTGTTGGCTGATCTCAGGTTTGACAGATAGGCCGAGGTCTCAGAGGGATCATGTTCCTATCAGATGTGTGAAAATAATAGAGACTCAAACCGGTGCCTTTGCTGAGCCACCCCACGCCCGCCTCTGCCCTGAACCCCAGGGGTACCAATTAGCCCAGGAGCCGGAGCAGCTCTGTGGAGGGGGAAACAGCTGGGGGAAGGTCGCTCACATCCCAGACAACGCTCCCAACAAAACCAGCGCTGTGCGCGCGCCCTGGCCATGGGATGCGCTGAGAGGAGAGCTCAGCGCTCCAGCCACGGGACACAGCAGGGTGAGAGCTCAGATCCATCCTCCTCCAGCACAGAAACGCAGGGTAGAACCCCAAAATGCCCAAGATGGCCTTGGTGTGTTGGGTGCTTGCTTTGTCCTCACACCCCGTGTCGCTGATGGTGTACGAGAGCTCCCACGTGCTGTTGGTGCCAAGGCCCCAAGGACTGCCCCGTTCTCCCAAGGCTCAGCAATAAATAGAATTTCCTTCCTCACCCTCCCCCGCCCTCAGAGCTGCAAACAGCAATGCAAGCTCTGAGCTCCCAAAGAACGCGAGCATTTCTTGCTGGAATCACCAAAAAAAATAGGGAAGTGTTGCCTGGTGAAGAGCAGGATTTCTGTTCAGCTTTAAGGGGATGTGTATGACAGGGAAGCTACAGGACTCTCATTCTAATAGCCAACGCTGCTAATTAAAACTGTTTTGGAAGATCTGCAGCCAGCATATAAATCACCCCTCTATATGCTATAAATAAGAGGCAGATACGGAATTGAATAGCTCCCATTTGTCAACGGAATGAAGAGATTTGATTGTGTCTTTTTGAATAATAAATCCAGACATACCTAGCAGGGCATGGAGAGTTGCTCCAAGTGTCTCTTTTATCAAACAACAATGATTATATTATAGGGTTTGCATTATGGGCCATCATCCATTTCTCTTGTTTTCTCATTTATCGCTGACATCCTCCCTCCCAGATGAAACATTCTGCTCTCTACAGAACGTGTTCATGCAAAGATCTCAGGAGCCAGGCAGGAAGAAACACTGCTGAGTCTCCTGATTCAGTGTGCACCCACCAGGATGTATCATGGAGCAGAAGGGAGTTTTGTAGGGAATCTGACCTGTGGAAGCCTAAATACACAGATTTTTCACCCCAAATACACAGGTTTTTCACCTGTCCTTTTTTGCCACAGCACTTTTGAAGGACACTCAAAATGCACTGGGTATCAGACAGAGGAGAGTCACATCACTCTTACTGGAAATGAATGTCCATTTATGCAAAACGACGCAGAGAACCAAAGATAAAATTCCTGAAGATCATCTTGCAACACCACTGAGCAATGGAAACTCCAAAGGCATCCACGCATAAGAAACAAATTAATAATAATAATAATAGTACCTCACTCCTGTGTGGAAATCTCTTCTCAACCATGAACACTACATTCCACTCACAGCCACCATGTCTTTCTCACTGGAAAAGAAACAAACAAATGGGCACCAATTAGAAAAGGGCATTTATTAATGCCAAGTTCAGAGTAGCTTCAAATCTTGCACATGCACTCATAAAACAGAAGATTTAGGATTCCCTGTCACACGGGAGGCTGCAGAAGGTTAATTGAGTTCACCGTAGAAGTATCATTACCTCTATAACACACCTAAGGAAAAAAGCACAGCAGTCAGGTTATGGAGATAGATTTATTTTAAGCCTTCAAAACTATTTGTCAAATTTTTGCCCTCTAAACTGGGTGAGGATTCCTCTCGCTTTGTCCCCAAATTCCAGTGCAGCTGAACAGCAACTTCCGCAGCATTCCCTGGACTGTGGGTTTCACACCTCCCCACAAAGAGAGGCCCTTGGTCCCACCCACTGAAAGACTGAGACACAGAGAAGTCGTGACCTCTGGTATCTATTCCCATTTTCCCAAAGGAAAAGGATTCTCTGGGATGGACCACGGGATTTCCTCTACCCTGCTGAAGGAGCAGCTGCTGGCTGGGTGACAGTGAAACCAACTGAAGGGGCTGCAGAGAACTTCCTGTGGGCTGTGCCTTTATCTTTGCTTCTGCTGGGGCTTAAAGTGGGGAGAAACAAGGGGGAAACCTTCCCATCTGGGATCCCTCATCCCCCCTTCCAAAACAGCAGCAGCTGCCCACAGTCCCCTCAATCCCACTGGGACAAACAGCATCCTTGTGGCCCGCTCCTCATCCACCCAGGCTGCTGAAGCTGTGCCCTAGGTGTGCTTATTGTACCAACAGGAACTGTAAATCGGGATGGTTTTATTATTTTGGAGCTATGTTTGCCAATAAAAAGGAAAAGATGGAGCGAGCTGAAAGGATTTGATGGCTGCACATTGATTTTGAAATCCCTGCCTGCCTCCCGAGGGGCTCCCCCGGCTGCCTGCCCTGCCCTCGCTCCCGGGAGTTTCTGAGCCTGAATCACGTTCTAGGCACCACAAGCTGGACCATGGCTTCCACGCCACCAGCTCTGCGAAGACTTTGCAGCCCCTGTTTGGAGCCTGATGATGACACAAAAGCCACTGCAGAGCAATTCACAACGCAGGCACACACACACAGAGCACAAAGCAGGCAGATGGGACTCCGAGCACAAAGAGGATAAAACATCATTTTAACAAAATCCATTTGTTCAGAACTCGAAACTAAGGTGTTAAAATCCAAGACAAAGAGGATTTCTGATTGGCAGCCAGTGATGTCAGCCCCGTGCCAATTACAGGGGGAATTCATGTGGCTGCCTTCAAAAAGAAATAATTCCCTCCCTGATACAGCAATAAGACATCGTAGACAGCCCATTTGCAGGGGATTACACGGCACTTCTCAGGTAGTTAAAGTCACTGAGCCTTTTGACCTTGTGCCTCCTAACACTACTGGAGGCATAATCACCCGGGGACGCGCTGCTTATCGTGTGTGTCTTATTGCTGAAACAAAACCCAGCAACCCCAGCCCGCCACCCCGGGCTCCTGGGCTGTGAATTATTGCGCAGAAACAACGTGAACATCATAAACAGCACTATTTATTAGCTTATTCTATGATTTCAGAGATGACTACACAGACTGGGAAACCAGAGGAAGCCTGTGCCAGGCCAAGAGTGGAAGCATTTCTCAGGTCACTGCCCTAAACACAGAATATTCCGCGCTCCCATGATGCTTGTGCGAGATGAGTAAATCTCTGCACGCTGCAATCCCGAAGTCGCTGGAATTAATCGTCCCTCCAGATGGAATCCGAGCTCACTCACTGCCACAACGTTCCGCATGTAATGAGCGCCAGGCAAGGTGAAAATTGATATCAAGAGCACTTCTAAGAGCTCAAAAGTTAACACCTAAATTGGAAATCAATAGATGCTGTAAGTATTGATCAGCAGAACAGAAATCCTCACATTTTTACCTCTGCTGAGTGGATGCTGTTATAGGTTGAGCTGAGGCTCACTGAAACACCCTAATTTTAACAGTTATTTTAAAAAAAGCACAGAGCAACCCAACCTTATGCTCTGTGGAGTGATTGTCTAACCCTTTCACGAGTGCATCCGTGCAGAACAACCGGGAACGTGCCCAGCCAGATGTCAGCGGTGACTCTAATTTTACTGTCCCTTCGTTTTTGCAGTCATGCTTTTGTCCTCAAGGCAAACACAAAGACCAGAAGGAACCAGAGTTGAGGAGCAGCACCTCTGAGGAGCAGCACTTTGGAGGAAAACCACCTTGGAGGAGCAGCGCCTCTGAGGAGCACAACTGGCCTTTGGCACAGCCATGGGAAGGACAGGTCTGTGCCTCGTGGTGGAGCACGGGGCACAGGTTTTGAGCTTGCTGAGCACCTGGAAGCCCAGGTCTCTCTGCAATGCAGTTCCCAGCCCCTCTTCTCCCTGTGCTGCCACAAAGGCAACTCCGCTGCTTTGGGAGGGAGGATCCCTGCCCAGCACCCTGCTCCGGTGGGGACACAGCTCCTTGGGTCAGCGGGAGGTGAAGGGCAGCGTCAGAATGTGTCATCCCACGCTGTCTATCTGCTCAAAGCAAGCTTTTCAGACACACTGATGAGTGAAAGAGCTGTGAAAAACAAATGTCTCATTGTCTGAGTCCTCCAGCCCGCAAGGAAGCAGGAATTGCTGTGCACTACATCAAAGAAACACTTGACCCTGTGTGATCAATTCCTCCTCCTAATTATTACACACTGCAAGACCTGAACTTCTGCGAAGTCTCCCAGGTGAAAAAGGGCAAGAATATCTGAGGAAAGGTTAGGAAATCTGTACATTTCTATAAATATTTGTTGGGCTGCATTCCTTTAACTTTGCATGATTAAATACAGCCTGCTTCTGTTCTTCCACTTTATCCTCCGGGGAAATTTATCATCAAAATTATTGTACAGCATTCATTACTCTAGCCTCATTTAAAACCTTGCCCTACTTATTATTTAGGCTGCAAAAAAAAATATGTTGCTTTGTATAGTATTTCCTATAATAGTCTCAATCATTACATTTAAAAGATTGCTGTAAGGCAGCTTAGCCTGCATTAGAGGAAAATAAAGTGGGATGCCATAGTTAAGTGTTACAGCTCTAATTCAGCTTTTGTTTCCCAAATCATAACAATGCCATGTTTCAGTGCCTTAAAAGGCTCTCACTGCTCATTAGCAGCACCCAGGACTTCAGACCCTGGATTTCAGAGGGCGATCCAGTGGTTCTTCTCCGCTGCAAAAAGTGGCGGGGAAAGACAGAGGGATGGGAAGGAAGGGAAGGGAGGCAGGAGGCTCCATCAGTTCAGAGGTGGGGCGGTCTTTTAAATCAGTGGTGCAGGGAACACACTCAGCTGTGACAGTCACAGCAGCAGGGAATGCAAACAAATTATGTTTGCTTAACCCTTACTCAAAATTTCTGTTTAGGACAGAGAGACAGACATGGCTCTTGAAAAAAAACAAAGGCAGTGTTTAAATGGATGGAAAAAATTTAACTTAAATCCCAGGAGTGCTGCATGAAGCCTCTTAATTTGGGCTCCTTCACTAATGAGACTGCTCTGATGCTGAGGACCATTGCTGGCCTTTTAGATAACACTGTGTATGTGTTTGTCTAACCCTTCTGTGCCTCCGAAAAAGCACAGCTCCTCCTGCACTGCAGACCCTGCCGGGAGGTGATCAGGGAGGAGGCATCTCCTCCCCATCAGCAGCTCCACCAAGATCTCTTCTTACACAGACTGCAGAACCGAGGACTTTGGTTTCTGGTTTGACCACATCAAACTCAAACTGAAACCTCAGGGTGGGCAAAAGTCACACATGAGCACTGAACGTTTTTTGGAGGTTATGTTGTGTATTTACTGTTTANCAGGCTTCCCCTATCACTTCCAGCCATATCCTACACTACCTTTCTACTGGATAAGCCTGATCTTATCAGCATCTCCCAAATGTTTTCTTTTTTTTTTTTCCTTTTTCTTTATCGTTTGAACCACTTTACGAAGTACAAATGAAAGGCTTAGTGGTCTGTAACTCCCTGGATCGTTTTCTTCCTGGTGTCACCAGAAGGTCCTTTCTATCCATGGAGAACACACGTAGGAAGGGAAAAAGAGGTGACTTTTGGTGGAAGGAAGGGAAGGGACAGGATGGCAGAGCTGATGTTCATACAAGATGCACTGCCAACTCTAGTACAAGCAAAGTGGTGAAAAAATGAAAATTCCTCTTTTATCATAGAATCACAGAATGGTTTAGGTTGGAAGGGACCTCAAAAATCATTCAGTTCCGACCCCCCTGCCACGGGCAGGGACACCTTCCACTGGAGAGAGTGGTCAAGGGAGGGATCAATACTTTCCTCAGCTATTATTTTATCATTAGGCTTCACAGATAAATAAATATTATTTTCTTTTTTACCACTAATTGTATGGATTTGGAGCTAATAATGAAAAATATGCAACATCCTGCTATTTGTCAACACTAAACACTGCTTTCCCATAATTCTGGTCAGCAGAGGCTGTTCCTGATCCTTTCCTGTGAGCGTCCGTGCACTGCCGATGCTGGAGGGACTGTGAAAAAATTTGACTTTTAAAAAAATTTTTTAGTGATGCATTCGTTCTATAACTTGCCATATAACCTTTTCTTCAGTAAAAAATAAGTGTAGTTTGTTTGCTGCAATAAATTGCCACTGTCCTCTCTTTTATGAACCAAATCTATCTATACTTGGATATTCTGAAAAACAGCAAAACCCTTACATAAGCATTTAGAAAAAAAAAAATTAACCTAAAGACTTGAAACTTGACATGACTCCCATGGAGAGTCCGTCTATTATGGCCTGACCACAACTCCCCATTCCCAACCACCCTGCACTGCTGGGCAGGGAGGAGATGGAGGAGCTGGGCATGAAGGAGTGGACGGGGAAGAAGTGGGAAGAGGTAAATTAGTTTTTGTCTTTGTTTCTCACCATCCTACTCTGGTTTTAAGTGGCAATAAATCAAAATAGTCTTCCCCAAGTCCAGTCTGTTTGTATCCCGCCACTTCCATGTGAGAGCCATAACAACACCACGCACTTCCTGACTTTCCACCAGCAGGAAGGGGAACTGCCAGCATGGAGGGGATGTTGGGGGATTATCAGTTGGTTGTCAGGAGGTGACTCACGGGAATCACACACTCCTCCTCCATCTCAGACCAGAAGCACTGAGCTGTCAGGTTGGCAAGAATCTTTTCTGTCCCAGACCTTCCAAAGGAACTGATTTTCAACACTTTTAAGCAGAAAGGTGTAAGTCTCTGAGTTGAAGGTATCTGTCTTTTTCTGAGGTCCTTTCTGCAAATTTTACAGGAGGTCAACCAGTAAAACAAGGTGGTCAGACCATCAAATGCTTTCTGTGCTTGAGGGGGCTGATTCTGACTTGTGAGGAGCTGGATCTAATTCTCTGCCAGTTCACTGTCACCTTCCCCTCCCCAGCCTCTGAGTCTCTTATCTGCTAGAAATGAAAGGTTTTGAGCAGGAGCGAAGGTCATCTCTGCCTGTGCTTCTGTTGCACAGCCAGTGTTGTAGAACAAATACTGATGAGGATCATGATGATAATGAGGAAAATAATAATGAGCATCGATCTCGATGGAGATGCTCCTCTGTTCTACCCAGGCCACTGAGATGAGACTTGGGAATCCCCAGACATAAAGGATGTGTCACACTAAAGTTTAATTAACAGCAAATCACAACCCAAATGACACATTCCCCCCCTCGCACTCTCAATTTTCATAGCTGACTTTTCACAACAAAACTCCAGGGGACATTTGAAACTGGAGAAGAAAGCAAAAACTGGTGCCTCCACGTGCAGCTGGGCTCGCCGAGGGAGTCAGTCAGCCATGACTCCTCGCTGATTTTCCACAGCGCCAACCACGAGCAGCTCCAGCCAAGTCCACGGAGAGACATCAGCAGAGACGAGAGGAGAATGAGGCCTGATGTGCTGGCACTGGGGTAATTCCCAGCTTCCCCTGCTAATGGCACCACGTCAGCTCCTGCTCAGGGTGCCCTCGGTGTCCCCAAACACTCCCCATGCTCAGGTGA
>VYZT01004330.1:0-19202 GCA_013400735.1 Pomatostomus ruficeps | reverse complement strand
TGTTTCAATGCTTGGCAGCCCTTATGGTGATGGAATTTTACCTAATACCCGATCCAAACCTCCCGAGGTGCAGCTTGAAGCCATTTCCTTCCTATCAGTTTTTACCTGGAAGAGGCCAACCCCCACCTGGCTCCAGCTTCCTTTCAGGGTGTTGCAGAGAGTGATGCGGTTCCTCCTGAGCCTCCTTTTCTCCAGGCTGGACAGCCCCAGCTCCCCCAGCCATTCCTCATGGGACTTGTGCTCCAGACCCTTCACTGGCTCCATTGCCCTTCTCTGGACTCACTCCAGCTGCTCAACATCTGCCTTGTGGTGAGCGCCCAGAACTGATCCCATGATTCAAGGGGTGGCCTCACCAGGGCCAAGGACCTTGGAACGATCATTTCCATTGGCAAATATCTGTCCCTTCAGAGTGGAGTTAGTACTTAATAAAAGAATTGCTTAAAACCTGATGTCTGATAGAATATCTGTGGGTGGAAATATTAACATTCTTAGTATCAAGGTTTGCATACTAAATATGACATTTAAGAAAAAATTCAGTTCTGTGTTACAATGAAATCAAGACAAGGCATGAGAAAGAGGGAAGTAGGAGAGAGAAAATTATTAAGAACCACAAAATGGCAGTTACTTGAAATAGTTAGAAAATTCCCGTGGGACATAATGATTCAATGTCTTTTTCTGTTTAAATCAGGAACTATACTTCAATTTCTCAGTCTTACATGAGTCATATCACTGCTGTATATCATATATTCTGGTCCAAGTATAGGGCCAGAAAAAGAAAGTCTTTCTTCTATTTATGGCTGATACATTTAAATTCATCCAACTTCAAACTTCATACTTTGTGTCAATGTAGGGATGTTTTCTACTGAAGAATTTCAAGCAAGGTCTGTGCAGGCTTATACTCAATGAAACATAACTCAGCAGTTTATCTTAGAAATGGGTGACCTGACCTTTATGTTGGTGGTCATATGTCTAAAAACTTCACAACAAGTTAATGACTTCAATTTAAAGTCTGTAGCCAGTGCTGCAAAAAGCACAGAAGCAAAGAATGGAATGCTATGGTAGGACAATACCAGCCTACAGAGAAAGGCTGAAAGTGAAGGAACAGTAAAAGTAAGCTCAAAAATTATCCACAAGCCCAGTTAGGAGAAAAGGGGGAAAAAATTTTAAAAAGAAGGGGGGGGGGGAGGGGCGGGGGGGAAGGGCCAGATGGAGTTATGGAGTCAGTTGGCTAATTTTCTACCTGACTGCCTGGACAAAAAACAGAGGTGTACTGCCCTTGTCCATCTGTATTTCTGAGAAACTCCAATAGTCAATCTGCTTCAGTTAGCCAAAAAACCTAGGTTGAATAGTTACTAACTGAACCCTAATCACTCATAAAATGTTTCTCAGTATTACAAAAAGGTCAAAATTGTTCATTGGAGGTATGTTCTACTCTTCGCCCTGAAAACATCACTTTCCAATATCAGATGGCTGAACAGCTTTAAGCTAAAATAAGGGCAGAATCTAAATTGCCACTAAAAGCTTACAGTAAATCTTATTTTTCTTAATTTCCCCACAGATTTTAAAAGCTTTGTACCTCACTGACTTGTTTTTCACTTTGCACTTTATTTTGTACTTGTGGCCAGGGCCACAGTACAAATATGAACATCGTGACATCAAAGGTTGTTTTTTAGCTTAGAATAATTCAAATAAATAAAGCCCTCATCTCCTCTTGACGATGAGTTTTAATCTAACTGGAAAAGAGAATTACTAAAAATATTAAGCTCTTAGAGGCATCCAAAGGGAGGACACAAGTATGGTGAAGGGTCTGAAGAGAAGCAGTATGAGGGGCAGCTGAGGGCACTGGGTCTCTTCAGCCTGGAGGAGACTGAGGGGAGCCCTCATTGCAGTTACAGCTTTCCTGTGAGGGGAAGAGGGGATACCGATCTCTGCTCTGTGGTGACCAGTGACAGGACCCCAGGGGTGGCCTGAAGCTGAGTCAGGGGAGGTTTAGGTTGGATATCAGGAAAAGGTTCTTCAACCAGAGGGTGTTTGGGCACTGGAACAGCTCCCCAGGGCAGTGGTCACAGCACCAGCCTGACGGAGCTCAAGGAGTGTTTGGACAATGCCCTCAGGGTCATGGTGTGACTCTTGGGGTGTCCTGAGCATGGGAATTGGGCTCAGTGACCCTGATGGGTCCTTTCCAACTCAACATATTCTATCAGTCTGTGATTCCATTACATTTGCAGTTCATGTTTTTCTATTTTACCACAATGAAATAAAACTTACTTGTTATCAATGTTTTAAATAATTTTAAGTTCATCCATGCTTTAAAAGTGCTAATAATGGTTTGTGTAATGTTAAGCTTAATAATCTCTCTTCTTCCAATAAAAACAGTGAATTACAGTGGGATTGACAGACTGATTACAGTAACTGAAAATTACTATACATGGACTGGAGAAATGTAGCACCTAACATTCTACACAAAGTTCTCTGATGCTTTTCCATTTTTCTTTTTCTAAGCATCATTGCAGGCACCTGGAAATGTCTATTTCTGAGATACTGAGCAAGTTCCCAAAAGTGTTATTTTCTAGAGTTGCTAGTTTATGAAGTAGAGCTAGAGGATGGACACATAGATTCCATTTCACATTAGACCCAAATATTTCCAGGTTCACTTGGGTTTTTTTTTCCTTTTAACATACAGTTGCAGGAATAAATTTTCCATGCCAAGTAATTTCCTTCTAATGCTGAAGTAAACTTTTCAAGGCCCTTCTTAATTATTTGCAAAGAGTTTTAATGTCACTTGACAAGAAATCAAACACCTATCAAGAGCTTACTTTTGCTTGAGTTCATACAGGTGACTCTGATTTTAGTCCCAGGACCAGTGATTTATAGCACAGGTGCCAAAGAGGTTTTTCTGAACCTCAGGCTGGTTTGGGACTGGCGGAGGGAAGAGTCAGATCTTCCTCATTACTGCTCATTCATAAGCTCTGTGGGAGTGGAACCTCCTAATTTATGATGAGGAAAGGTACTGGAAATGTGTTATGGCACCTCTGAGAGGCACCGCTTCCTGTCTTCATATGATGGAGCTTAAATTATGAGTCATTTATGGGAGACATAACCCCATGACATTATCCTGTAGCAAATATCTACATCATGCAAAACTCTTAAACTCCAACAGCTTTTGAAAGCACAGACTTCTTTTCCCTGTTTTTTAAAAATAACATATAGTGGGTTTTTTCCTAATTTATTTCAGTCAAATTAAAAAAAAAAAAAAAAAGAAAGAAAAATCCAGACCTTATTCCACGAATATCAAGAGAAACTCAGCCCCAGTAAGTCTACCTGACTACCAGTAAGGAAAAAGGAGTATTTCTCATCATTTAGCTGGTTTTTTTCTAGCCGTTTGAGTAGTTCTGGCAGCTTGAGTTCCCTCTGAATCTCTCAGTCATTCCAGGAGAGCCAACAGTACCGGGATCACTCTTTTACCACATGCTCCTCAACTTGCCCCTGCTCTCAGTGCCCCAAACTGCCCATGCTTGCTTGCTGTGCTTTAAATTGTTACATGGTGCCTTGGTAATTCAGGTATTAACCATGTAGCCATCACTCCTGCTTTAGAGATTTATTCCTCTGAGCTATTTACATGTTGGATTTATTAAAGGGTTGGGAACAGTCTGATTCCAGGTGCTACTGCTCAAGTTCACAAGTTTATTATTTTCTCTTATGCTTTCCTGTTCAGGATTCTTGGCCATTTATTGGACTGAAGGACAGGTCTATGTGTCTTGGCCACCCATGAAGTTATTCCCTATTTCTTCCCTTGAATAGAATTAGTCTTCTTGTGGTGTGCTATGGTCAGGTACTGCCATCTCCCCCATTCCCCCCTCCCCCCCCGGTATTTGGTTTCTCCCTCAGGAAGGCTCTGTATTCTCCCATACACTGCAAGCCCGTGAAATCCAAACCCCTCACCCCTACCGCATAGGATGCTTTGTACCCTCCCCCGCCCCCTCGTGTTGGTATATATGTAACTGTAAGACGCCGTGCCAGCGCTTCCTTGGCACAAACCTGGTGCCCAAATAAACCATCTGGGAAGCCCCTCTACCTCGTCTCTCCTTCCTCTGCGCGCCTGGAACACCGGTGGATTAGGTGAACCCCTGCTGGACCTTCGCCAGTTCTCCCGCGCCCCGAAGCAGCTCGGCAAGCCTCTGAAACCGCAGGCGGCAGCCCGGTGCCCCTGCCGGTAGCATCGCAGTATAGTCTGACTACAGTATTGTCATTTTTTTTCTATTTCCCCCAGAGGAAACCTATTTTTGCTGTTAATTTTTTTTATTTTATTTGACGCTTCTCAATCCTGATACAGATCTTTTAACTTCTCTTAACTTCCAGCTGTAACCTTCTCTGTCTTTTGTAAGTTCTTTTTTGCATAAGTAATTTTTTATTACATTTCACCCGTTCTGTGCATGTTCTGTGGCATTTCAAAAGGAGCTAATGTACCAAAAGAGTAGAAATGTCACCTTCCCCCAAAAGTAAATGACTGTTCCTGCTCTATTTGACATTTTTGGCAGTGAGATAGTTAACATTCCTGATAAAAAGGGGTGATTTGGATGGTCATGGCCATGTTATACTTTATCATGGGTTCTTAATACAGAAGTGATGAGGTCCACAGTGCCTAAACCTAGGAAATGGACTTCTGAGAAATGTAGTCTTGCGTATAATGTTGTGTTCCCAACTGAGAAAATGTAACTGCTCTGCTCTGAAAAGTGGGCAACCTACTGTGTGTCTGAGACAGGCAGTGCAGCAGCAGTAAATTCCATCATGCTTAGCATGTGACCACAGTTAGAGATTGTCACAATTTGTCACATATTGTAAACCAATACCTTGTCTCTGAGGAAAGACTTCAAAGAAAAAAAACCCAACAAATAAATAAATCAGAATATTTTAAAAGATTTAACATGTTTTTGTTTTTTCATTTTCTCCCTTATTTCTTTTTGGTCTATCTCTACTTGTGGCAAGCATGACTGATCTGTTTTAATAAAGGCAGTAGCATTGTGCTCAGGATAGGCAGATGATTTAAACTGAGACCATTTGGGAATTCTTAGTCCTAAAATGACTGTGGATCATCTCAGCTTAGTGTAATGCAGAAGGAAAGAAACTCCTGATCAGAATTGCTGTTAATGCTTGTGGTAGTGAACTGTGAGTTCTTTGAGCATCTCTTCCTGTGGACTTGAAACTGGCTGATGGCCATTTCTGGAAAACACTGTGAATTTAACTTGCCAACAAGGGATTTTGTTTTCCTCTTTCTTATTTTGTAACATATATTTGAATTATTTGGAGTAGAAATTAACTTAAAACCACTATGACATAATGATTATAAACATTAAAGCATCGGGAGATTTATTATGTAAGTATGTTTTAAAATAATATTAGATGGTTCTTTTGGAGCTGCAAACTCAGAAATCCAGCAGTAATGCTGATAAACAGCGAGATTTTTAGTTCTGCTCATTGAAAGAGGTGTCTTGTGCTTTTGTATAATGTTTAGATGCTCTTTAAAATCCATCTATTAAGTAGAAAAACTGAACAATCAATAGTGATAGAAAGACACTATGATCAAGTATAAGTTACTTTAGTGACCCCTGGAAGGTCTGTTATGAACCATGTGTGTCTAGAAGGGTACACAAAGTACAATAGGGACTTCGATGTTATGGGTGGGGTTTGGAACTGTATTAGATGTCAGTTCTTAGAGATTATAGCTAAATGTATGCACTGGAGCTTTTTAAAGCATTATATAAAAATAAATTAAACCATTGTCCAGCTCCCATGAAAGCGAATGTTAATTGATCATCCAAATTCTCTGAGCAACTTTGAAAACATCAAAGCCATTCTAATTACAAAAAAAAAGTACAAAGATATCTACAAAGTACAACTGTTTGAGTTTTAATAGTACATGGGCATAAACTGAGCAGAATTTGGTTAAGTACAGGACAAGTATGGGGTTTTTTTATAAAACAGAAGGAATTTTTATTTCATTTAAATGTCAGAGGAAAAATAGTTTTGAAGTATATTGATATTGTCATAAATTACGGCCAGGAACCAGGCAAGTAATTCACTATATATTTACATTTTCATCCTAATTCAACTACAAGATTCATACATATAGTGAAAAAAAAACAACAAAACAACCAGAACCCAGTCACTCTTTTCATTAAAAGCCTGAGTCATGTTATTTGGCTTAATATAGATTTCCTATAGCTATTTCTCACTGGTTTCACATAGAGTTTCCTTGAGTCATCTGCCAAGCTGCTGAGAGCTCTGGAGTCAGTTTTGCAGTAAATTCTAATCAGAACCATATCAAGGATTGAATCTATTGCACTTCCCTTTCCTTGCATTAATGGGGGAAAGGAAGTGGTTCATGGTTAGTCTGTGAGGGGTTCAAGATTCCACAGGCTAATTTCATTACACTCTGTATCAGCCTGGTGCCACTTTTCCTTCAGAGTTTTCCTCTGACTACTAAATTTAAATGCAGTAAAGCTTACTTCTTTTTGCCTTTCCCTTTCCCTTATTTCAGCCTTCACTCTTCTCCCTCACAAGGGAGATGCTTAGGAAATGAAGGAAAAATATATTTTCTTTTTTCATATACAGGAGGTCTGGCATCCAGAATTTTAGTTGATCTGGGACAGTGAAGGAAAACTAAAATTAGAGGCTTAAAAAAATCTCAGGAGATATATTAAGATAAACAGAAAAGGAGTGTGAAATGTGGGAAATATGGCAGTGAAATATTAGAACTGAAAATAGAAAATGAAAGGTTGATGGAAGACACAAAAAGACAGGAAACAGAATTTAAATGTGAGAATAAAGGAATATGAAGGAAAGGCAAAATCTGGAGGAAGAAGACACAAAGAAGTTTAATGGATCATGTTATTTAATCAAGCAATAGTTCCAAACATTCTTGGAAGTTTCTGGAGAATACAGCATTTGTTTCCTAATACTGCCTGGGTCTGAGCTCCAGTGAAATACCTAGTATTCAAGAGGCAGCAAGGTTTAGACATGCAACAAGGAAATAAATAAGAGAAGGCATTATAATAGTTCTGAACCATTTTTTGTCAATCAACATTCTGGGAGGAACTAGTAAAAGGTTTAAAGAATTTAGTTCCCACTTATATTGGAAAATTCTTCTACGTAGTCCTCCTCTCTCCTCTCTCTGAAAACCCCAGATGAGACTGAGGTGTCTTATCAAAAGAAAAAAAATTAACAGTGGATTGAAGAGCTTGAAGTAGAATTCAGGTGTAATGAGAAAAATGGATTGTGGGAAATAAAAAGAAAAGAAAAAAGAAAAGAATTTAATGCATTTTTAATAAGAAGAATGAAAGATGAGAAAAATTAAGTTTTATTTTACCACATAATATATATGAAAGTGGATGGAACCATCAAAGCATAGTATCTTGAAGAAGTAATTCAAAAAAGGCCTTGGAGAATTTGAAATTTTATAAACAGCTATTCAGCATTACTGGAAACTTAGAAAAGTCTCTAAAACCACAAATAGCTGAAAGGAGGAGCCATGCACAGGCTAGAGATTAACAGCAGAAATGAGGAAACAGTATAAGTTCATATTTGGTTTACAGCCTGTAAGATTTAGTGCCAAATAGTTACAATAAAATGCAGAATGTTTAAATGCAGTATATAAACTTGAGAAGTTGAGAATGTGAGGCAACATTTACTATGTTCTTTTTTTTATGTAGTAAATTACAATTCTGCAGTCTTAGCAGAGCATATGCAGTTACTTCTAAAAATATTTTAGTACTTTTATATGCTCAGTATTGTGCATAATTGCCTCAGCGAAAAGAATTGCAATATATTTGCTAATAATGCAAAGGCCACTTCCGCTCCAAGACATATAAAAGCAATGTCACCAGGCTAGCACTTATGCCAGTGCCCTGTTGAAGGGTCCGTGTCTCTCCATGGCAATGTCTCAGCAGTGATTTATGTGAAGTTGGTGAGTTGGTGTGTTCTGTTCAGAACCCTGGTTTGTGCTTTGTACTTGCTCCGTGCACACAGCAGAGCAGGAGAGAGCAGGACTGTGCAGTTCTCCTGCAGCTCCTCTCTGCTCTGAGCCTGCCTCATAGCTGGCTCTGTGCTTCTCTGTTCCAGGAGCACAGGAAAGGAGGAATCAGGGTTTGATGCTCACTCTTCCATGAAGGTCTTTCCCCCCAGTTCCTATCCTTACAGTTTTCTGCAGGAATTTGGGGGGGGGTTGCTGTAAAGCAGTGTAGGACAGAGAGAGAGAGAATCATCTAAAATTATCCTAAGTTACATTGCAATCATTTTGAAAAGTATGTCAACAGTCATTCCACTGAACACTTTTATCAGAATTGTCAAGTAAAAAGTAAAACCAAGCAATGTGAACTTACTCTGGTGACTTTAAAAGTGGATTCTTAGGATTTTACTTATGCAGGGCAGCCTGCTAAGTACTGAAAATTCAAAGATGTTGTAAACAAAGTGCAGCTCAGAAACAAAGTGGGAAAGCTTGCATAACATTTATTTTTTTCCTATTTAGGAGCCAGCAGAAGAGCAAACAAATGCATCCTGAATCTAATCAACTTTGGTTTATCTTCTTTTTTTTTCCCATTATTTTCCCCTCCTGTGTAAGGAAAAAAAAATTAAAGGAATTTCACATCCATCCAGAAAAGTACACAAAATTAGAGACATTAAAGAGTTTTCTAGCAGCACTCAGATTTTAGCCAAATTGATGATAATAACTATTTTGGCTTTTGCTTGGGGAGTAAGAACACGATACTAAGCACATGATTCTGTAAGTAGCAGCACAGTGATCCAGAAGCTGTAGGATATTAAGGGCTTTTAATGCCCTCTTAAGCGGAATAAAGTACCAGCAATACAGTGGTTGCAGTGAAGGGAAGGGGTTGGTACCATATTAATGAGTTATTCCACAAATTAAAAAATGAATTTGCACACAGATAACCAGTTTCCTGAATTTCACATGGCTGTTTCTGTTTTGACCTGATGGATTTGGCCTTTTAAAAATCTCTTTTATCCATGCATATTCTAATTTTTCCCAGCTTTTCAATGAAAAGTCATATTAAGAAATACCTGAAAATATTAGCTGAGATGCAAGAGAACAATTTAGCCAGAGGGAAATAAATTCAAAGAGGATGTCTGGAGCATCAGAAAGTTAATCTAACTTTCACCCTGAAGATTTCAAAGCTTTTAACTTTACCTACTGTGGCAACCACATTTGCAATGGCTTTTAGAGTTTTGACATCACTTTGCTTTTTCTGTAGCTTTTCTAGGTTGCGGGTAATGGTGGGGGTATTTTGTCTTCTTTGCAATACATTTCTAGGTCCCTCTTGGAAATAATATTCCATGTACCCAATATGTAAAATTTCATCCGACAAAATCAATTCTCTGTAATTATTGCAGCAAACACTGTAGCTGTAACTCACTGATTGTGCCTTCTGCTCTCACCTGCCAAGCCACATTACTCTGGTGCCTGTTCCCACTCCAGCCAAAAGAACCCACAGGAAAAATCTTTGGAGCTTGATCAACAAAGCTGTGAGCCTAGACACAGGTAAGGACTGAACGGGGTGTTTAAATACACAACAGAAACTGCTGCTTTCATAACATTGGCTTGATCACCGTTGCAAGGAGGATTAAAATTTTGGTTCTGACCTGTGGCTTTCATTACTTTTAAGGGTTTGTCTGAGGTTATTAACATAATTTTATTGCAGTACTACTAAGTAAATTATAGAAAAAGTGTAATATACCAGATACTAAGTAATTATTCCTCCACATTCACAATAAAGCACAATTGAACATATGGCAGACATGGTTAACTGTACTTTATGCTAATCTCTGCATACTATTTAGCTCACCTAATTAACTATACATGGTATACTACACACTGCCTCACAGCAGAAATCAGGGAGGAATCCTCAGGATAAATGCCTAAGAGAAGAGGAAAATCGATATTGTACTCTATTATGACTTCCCTCCCTTCCACCTAACTGTTTGTTTCTTTATTTTTAAACACCTGTTCTTTCTTCAGTGGCCAAGACAAAGAAAATTTCAATCAGACCTGGCCTTTTTTATCAGTAGAATACTGTCAACTCCTCTAATAATTGTATCATTGCAGAATGCTCAGGGAAAACAAATGTTGACGTACTTAAACATTCTTATCAGAATGTTCACTTCCAGTAAGGGAACCACAATCAATTCCAATTGACTTACACATGTAATCAGACCAAATAACTGAATTTTTTTAATGGCAAGTCTGGTTTTGAACTAGATTCAATTCTTAAATTGTAAATTTATTATAGGAAATCATCAAATTCAAAAAATACGGTCATTGAAAATTTCCGCTTACTTAGTGGTCAGAGATTATTAAGAAGCAAAAATTTGCTAAAAGAATATGCCTTACTTATTTGAATGTAGATAAAAGTCAAATAAAAAAAACTTATTCAGAGTTTAAAAATCCTTGTATGGTTACCAATATACAAATAGCAAACAGTGCCCAACTGTCCCTAAAATGCAAGGTACAATCTGTTGCAAGGAACAGCAGACACCATGGATAACTCTATACCTGTTGACCACTTTCAAAAGTGTTGCAGAAAAATTTATCTAGTGATGATGGACCAAGGTGGGGAAGAGGTGTGCTGGCTAACAGAGGTGGAAAAGCAGCTTCACAACTAAGGGCACCCAAGGCAGCGTGGCCCATTCCTATGGACACAACTGCTCTGAGCTGGAGCTGTCCCCCAAATCACGGTCTGTAGTGTGATTAGAGGGAAAAGCCTCTTTTTGGTAGCCTCCTTCCCATGATGGTGGTTTAAATTGTTGACAGTAAGTTCAGAGCCCACCTTGAACATGTCTGTGGTCTCTTCAAGTATATGTCACTCTTCTCATTAATTTTATTCTCTCAAGTCTCCAGGCTTAACCTTTATCTAGAGATTGTTGCAGTAACACTATTTTTGAATTAGCAAGGATATTCTTATCCAGAGAGAGCAATCACAGAGCTCTGTCTGTTGATAAAATATATCTATGGAGTCGTCTGTTGCTGCTGTCTGACCTTCCACTTCAACAGTCACACCCTGTAGGACAACCTTGACAAGTCAATGATCAATATACCCGTGCAATTAAAGGAGCAAGCATTGCTTTTACCATTTCCTCTAGCCAGCCTCAATTGCTTCAATCTTGTCTGGGGGATGACTTTCCATCTTGCACTAAAACATACACCAGTGTTGGACCCTTTGGTCAATTCACAAACACAATTTCTTTGAGAAACCTTAGGTAAAATACCAAGCATTATAGAAACCAGATTGGTAAAACATTCTCGGGGGGAAAAAACCAACCAAACAAGCAAGGAAAGTTGGGGTTTTTTCTTGTTTGGGTTTTTTGTTTGGCTTTGGCTTTGGCTCTGGCTTTGGCTCTTCTACTGGTAGTGCTTACCATTCAGATTTCTGTCATGGAGTTCTAAGCAGTCTTCACAGGAGTGTGGTTGGCTCCAGAAACCCTTGGACTAACACAGGGTTTGTGTGCTTGCAGTACAACAGCGATAGCTTCATGGAAACCTCACACTACCAAGATACAGCATTGTTTGATATAACAAACAGCTTTTCTTCCCTTTGTTGTCTGTGTGCTGAATGTGCTTGCTTCTTCACATACTTTATGCTGCTGCTCTAGAGGGTTATGACATAATTAAATGTCTCTTCCTTTTCTGTTAAGGTTTTATTTCAGGACTTTTAAAAGAAAAAATAAAATAAATAAAGGCAGTCAACTGCTTGCCTCTGATTCACTTTTATCCCTCTCATTTACAATCTGAGGAAAAATGAGCACAGTGGATACCTCCTAGTGAGTGGCTGACAACTAAAGATGAGCAAAAACTAATACTTTGTTATTATCTAGCCTAGAGAAAAGTTTACAGGATAACCAGCTATTGACCTTTTCAAGTAAACATATTTAAGAATTCAGTGGTTGTGTGGAGCTTAGACAAGACACAGCATGAACCCTTCAGAAAAAAATGTCCAAATGCTTGTACTTGAAGTTTAAGTGCATCACTGAAACAATTCTTTTTTACAGTTTGTCTAACATTTCAGACAAAAGCAATGAAGCTGATCTTCCATTTCCACATTATATACATTATAAGCCAGGTGTACAGTTGGAACACTTCTCAAGTGCCAGAGTCTACTTTAAACACCACCATTCACTCCCTACACTTGCAGAAATGCTGCTGCAGTGCTATGTGAAAGTATACACAGCTGAGGGAATTATGATTGCTTTGAAGCATAGCACCAATAGACCTCACCCAGTCTCCTTCCTTCCATTCACTCTGTACTTCTTCCTTTTCTTTCTTTCTTTCTCTCCCTGTATCTTCTTTTTATTTTCTAAATTGTTTTTTCCTCATTCTCTTTGTCATCTACTTTTCTTTTTCTTTATCTCCCTTTCTCTCTTTTATTTATTTTATTTATTTTGTAAAGGGGAGAGCATTTACAAATCAACTCATTTAAATTAGGCTTCTATTAAATTGACTATAGCCAGGATTAAAGTAGGGTTGGTTTTTTTTACAAAGTGAAAAAAAAAAAGGGAAAAAAGAAGAGTGTATTTGTCGATTGCTGCCCATTTGCCATGGTAAGTTCTTTGGCACATGTTGATTTAGAGGGAGCAAGGGATTGTTTTCTGACATGAGTAACCTGAACAGATGAGATTTTCAAGGTTGCTGCTTCCCTTAACTCTTCTGGAAAAAAAAATGGTTGAAAATTCACACAAATCTCATTAACAGTGAATAACTTTGCTTTAAATAAACTTCTGTCAGTTGAAGTTTTTCCATATCTTTCTATTCAACTTTAAATATACATTCAAATTGAGGATACCTAGTTTTTTCTTTCTCTCTAGAATGTTGCACTTCAATTGTTCTCTTGACTTTCCAAGGACAACAATACACAATGAGATGTTTTATGTCTGATTGCATTACTTTACATGTTCTGGTACTCCTTATTCCTGCAGGTTGGGGTTCAGTTATTTGGACATCTTTTGTTTTAAAAATAAACAAGCTACCTTGTTTATCTTTATGCTAGCTACACTGTAGTGTATCATTCCTAGTTAATGTTTGCAAGCTGAAGCATAGATGTGTCACAAATCCTGACAGTAAATAATTAAAGTATTTAAATAAACGTGTGTTTGTATGGTAGTTTTGTGGTTGTACAAATTTGTAGAGCAAGATCTTATACTGATCTATAATTATAACTGCCACTGACTAGCATGATCCTTACTGAGTCAGATTAATTTACACATTAAGCAGCCATCTGTAGAAATTTTCATAGTACCTTGTTTGCAATGCCAGGGCTCACATGGGGATTTAAAAACTAACTTGGCCTCTAGGGACTTTTTTTAGCACTGCTATTGGATACATTTGCTGTGAACACATTTTTCTAGGCACTGACACCTTGTACCCTTTGTCACTGTTTTATATCAGCAGAGGCTTTTTAATATTTTGCATATATAATAACATAGAAATTGGTACTCTAAGAACAGTATTTTATATATACATATATGTATATTTATATTTTTTTAAGTCCTTGACTCTGTGTTAAAAATCGTTGCAATACTTCTGAACTAGAACAGATTTGCCATCATCTGTAGTCATAAAAGATAAAAACACAACATATTTTGGCTACAGTAAGAAACATATTGCAAGTGTGTTGATGCTAATGCTCTAAAAAAAGGATAATAACTGCAATATACTGTGTAAAAGTCTTCTTAAACATGGGTGTTTTGTAAGTAAGCACAACTTGTGGGCTATAAACGGGATATAGCAAAACTTATTTTACCTGATACAAAAATAAATTGTAAGAAGTATAAATACTGTTTGTAAACTCAGTTTTCAAAGAGAAACACTGTATTCTTCAGTTACATTCAATCAAATGGGTGAATAAAAAAGAACTGCTTGAGTTAGAAAATCATAGAATCATAGAATAAGCTGAGTTGGAAGGGCCCACAAGCGTCATTGAGCCCAGCTCCTGGCCCTGCATAGGACACCATGAAAGTCACACAATGTGCTTGGGAGCATTGTCCAAATGCTTCTTAAACCTGTCAGGCTGGTGCTCTGACCTCTGCCCTGGGGAGCTGTTCCAGTGCCCAAATACCCTCTGGTTGAAGAACCTTTTCCTGACATCCAACCTAAACCTCCCCTGACTCAGCTTCAGGCCACCCCTGGGGTCCTGTCACTGGTCACCACAGAGCAGAGATCGGTATCCCCTCTTCCCCTCATCAGGAAGCTGTAACTGCAATGAGGGCTCCCCTCAGTCTCCTCCAGGCTGAAGNCCAGTACTCAAGGTGAGGCCACACCAGTGCAGAGCAGAGTGGGACAATCCCCTCCCTTGCCCGGCTGGCAATGCTGGGCCTGATGTCCCCAGGACAGGGTTATCCCTCCTGGCTGCTGGGCACTGCTGACCCACTTGCCATCGACCAGGACCCCCAGGTCCCTTTCCACAGTTCCTCTCCAGTATCTCATTTCCCAGTCTATACAGGGTTGCCCTATCCCAGGTGCCAAGTCTGGCACTTGCCCCTGTTAAAATTCATACAGTCGGTGATTGCCCATCTCTCTAATTTGTCAGAGTGTCTCTGCAGGGCCTCCTTGCCTTTGAGAGAGTCAACAGCTCTTCCCAATGTAGTGTCATTGGCAAACTTACTCATTGTCCCTTTGAGTCCTGCATCCAAGTCACTAATGGAGATGCTGCCGTGGTTATTCAGCTGTGTGCTGGACATCTTGTCCAGAAAGATACTGTGAGAGATGATATCAAAAGCTTTGCTGAAGTAAAAAATGATTACAACTACTGTAATTTCTATCATCAACATGCCCTGTAATGGTGAGCAATTGAATTCATTGCTCTGCTCTGCTTTTCCTTTCTCATTTTTGTCTGTTTTACCTGTTTGGACCACCAGTGCTTTCAGACAGCAAAGAGTCTTCTAGTTCTGCTAAAGCATCTACCACCATGGGGGTTCAACCCACAGGAGGGCTCTGACCATTATTGTAACACGAGTAAAAATAACTGTAATGAAACAGCAAAAGCACAATCATCTGCCAAATTCAGTCACAAAAATGGGCTCTCTAATATGTAGAGAGTGTTCAACTATGCAATAAAATATTCATGATACTGAGACCAAGAAAGTCGTGGATATTCATGGAATAGATCCAACAATAATAGATAAAGTCATTTTCCATGACTTAGAACAGGGCTTTTAAACAGAGGTTGAATGATTTAGCGTAAATCTATAAAATTTAGGCAGTTCTGCTCATGGCAAAACTGAATCCACTATGCCCACTTTCTGACTTGACAGTATATGAAAAATGGTACCAGGAGTCCATCCAAGCTAATCAAATCTGATTAACAAATAAACTGGAAGAAATCAAGGTAATTTGTAGGCACGTGGACACACAGGAGAGCTTAATGCCAGTGAATAATTGTCTAGCTCTTGTTAGTATTTCCAAAAAATATCAGCTAATCACAGCCCCAAGGATAGTAACAGAGGTCCCAGTTACTGCAGTGAGTAGGAGATCAGACCAAATCAACCAGAAGCTTTTCCCAGCCACTGGTGGTCAGATGCAGATTTTTAGGAAAAAGAACAGGGCAAATGGATTATCCCTCCACTAGGGCTTTCTAGGTTGTGATTCATTGGTTTTGGTCTTTGTGAGCCTCCCATCCAACATGCTTAACAGAACCAGCAGGGATTTTCTTTAAAATAATTCACATCCCTTTCAGATTTAATTTTAATCTTGCTGTCTCCAGCAGCCCATCTTAGTGAGATCCACAATTGCAAACCATGTGAAAAAGTACTCTCTTTGTTGACTTATTTTGTTTGTTTAAAATCTATCATCCAACAATTTAATTAAAATATTTTAATTCTTATTTAATTAGAAATATTGAAGAATATTATTTCCTACTCATTTTCTCACCATCTGTGGTTGTATGGGCATCTCGGTCATGTTTTATGAGCAAATTCTAAAATTAATTTTTCTAATTTTCTCCTCTTATAGAGACCAACCCAGCCCTTCAATAATTCTTTTCTTTAACCAAGCAATCTTCCAATCCACACATGTTCTTTATGCAGACATCATGGCCAGAATGGCGCACGGCGTCTGAGAGGAGTAAGACCTGTAAAATGCCATGACCATCTTTTCTGGTTTTTAGCCTTCCAACAATTTCTAACCTTCCAAGAATTCTTAACATAATGTGTTTCTTTCCAAGTGCTCGTGAGTACAGCTCAGAAATTTTTGAAGGACCATCCACAGCATTGTCCACTTCAGACACTTTTATTCCTACATGAATTGAATGCTCTGCTGGTTTCCAGTTTTCAGTACATTTTCTGAATGACATTATCAAGAAAACATTTTTTACATCACTATTCATCCATTTTTCCAGATCATGTAAAAATTTTCTGAATAACTTGTGTTCCAGTGTCAGTCCCTAGAGGATCCACTTAGAGAACTCTCTCTGTTATTAAAAGCACTCCTGCACCTCACTTCTCCGCTTTGAACCGCATATGAAAACATTCCTTTCTATTCCATAGCACCTTATTTTCTCCGGGAAGCTCCTGTGAGAGAACTGTTGTGAAGAGAATAAGCAGGCCATTCCTTTTCTTGCTGATTCTCAATTAATTCTGCCTGGTTACATAAAGCAGGACTTTTTCTATCGGTCTTCCTAGATCTACTAACTCTGTGTTATTTGTTTTGGCAGAAAAAATCAGATATAGCTAATGAAGCTGTAGTTGTACAAGTCACACCGGGAACCTGGATACTGACACCAGCACTGATTTAAGCAGCAGGTTAGGCACCACAGTTTACTGAGCAGCTATTTCATATTTGTAGCCCTTTAAAACTCACAAAGAACATCTGGAAATGTGCTATCATTTGCTTCAATGGTTTCTTCTTAAAATCCTTCTTCATATGCTTCTCTCTGAGGCTCGACCTCTCCTTACTGTTCTTTATTGCCCCATTTCCTTGGGTTCCCTTTTTATTTCAGTCTTGTAGAAAGTCTGATATGCATCCCATAAAATTTTATTTGTATTAATATTAATCATGTAGTATTTAGTTTTTGTTACCTGTTGCTTTCTTCATCTGGTAATTGCTTTCACTTTTGATTTCTAAGAAATTCTACTGTGAATAAATTCCTTTACTCTACAGTTTTACCAGGTTAATTTTATCAATATTTGTTTCAATCTTATTTTTTTTCTTTTTAGGGATGTGTACTTTACTGTCAGCTCCTTGATGCTAAAACGATGAAATAAAGTTGGTGAACAAGAAAGTCATCTTGCAATACAACTTATGTTGAGCATCATGACCTGTAATGTCATGAAACCTTCAGAATTCTGCTTGATTATTATAAATTGATACCACAGAAGCACTTTACCAGGGATCACATCAATGGCTAATGCACTCTCATCTGTGTTGTGCATATTCGGGGCACAGCAGACTCTCTGTCTCCCATTACAGTTCCCTACATTCCTTAGCATTTTAGTTTTAACCAAACAATTTTTTTGGAGTTTTTTTTGCTTGGACTAATCCCACTCACAAATTTCAGCAGGATCTTTTAGAAAAATCTCCCTATTAGATGGAACAGGATGTTTGTGGAATTTTCTTCTCATCAAGACTGATATAAGGCTTACAGTGGGTGTGTTAGGATCACAAAAAATTGTTTGCAGTATTCAATTTACTCCAAGGCATTGGGCCATATTAGTCTCTTGTTGGATGAGATGATGACTGCGCATATTAAATATGGTGCTACTTTAGAAACATATTGGGTCTAAGCAAAGCAACTAAGGTTCATAAGGATAGCATATAGTGGTTATTGTAATAAAAATTGATTACATTATTAGGAAATATAGTATAGTATAGTATAGTATAGTATAGTATAGTATAGTATAGTATAGTATAGTATAGTATAGTACCTTCGTTGAAAAGTAACTTACTAGAAAATATCTCATTTGGAAATCAAAATCTAATATGGCAATTTAGCCTGGCCACAGGAAATGGTAAGTGGATGTAGGATAAAAAATGCAGTGTGGAATTCTGCCCATGGTAACACGAACAATTGGCTGGCGAAGCAGAGCTTTGTTTCAATTTGAAGAAATTTGGGACAAAAGCTTAGAGATGATATAAAAATATAACTGAAATCTACTTTTCTTCCCAAGTCCTTGAGTTAAGACAGAATATAAGGGAGCATATGCAAGATTACCTTTTCTTCAAGGGAAGAGCTATCAAGCAAGAACTACAATAGCCCTGTCAATAGGGAACACAGGAAACCTCAACACAGTGATCTGACATGACCAATTTTCTCAACAGTCTGTGTGGTATCCAGTGTATGTAATTCTAAATAACTTGGGAAGGTGAAACCCTCTTGCAATATGTGCACAAATAAGTTTAACACACAAAACTGTACTTTGTCATTGCAGGACTGACACTTATCATCACACTTTGAACACAATTTCCAAAAATTCTACACTAATTCCAGCTACAGGAATAATATCACTACAGGGCATTCCTACTGCATGATCGTTTTATTCTGCACTGCTGGTCTGCTATCCCCTCTATGATGATTTCAAAACATTCATGTACGTGCTCTAATCATGTATTTCTACACTTGAACAAGAGAATGTTAATAAAAATGTGCATAGCAACACGAAAACCTTAATAGTTGCCTGGAGAGTTAAGGAACACATTTCCAAATGTGCATTACCCTTTGCTTAGGCTGCTTTCCTAAAATACAACTTGTCACACAGGCTTCAGAGGAGCCATAATTTCCAAGACCTTCTTCTAGCATATGGAGTAACTGTCTACACATTTTCCAGTCCAAAGCTATCAATGTTTTAACCGCAGATTTCTCAGAAGAAATAGGTTGTGGCAGGAGCAAGCAATTGACCCAGGAACTAAACAGGAGTTAAGTTCATCTAAAATTACAGCCCCCAAGGCCTGTACTGCAGCTCTAAGAAATACCTGAAATTTACTGTGTGCTTGCTTAGGGCATTGCATCCAAGCCTGCCTCCCAGATCTGACTGCTGTGCATCAGAAGCCAGAGTTTGGTGTCTCGCTGCCACAGCAGGGTGGAGCTGCAATATGCAGAGACAGACCTGCAGACAGCACCAGAACCTGCCAGGCAAAGCCAAGTGCGAGCGAGTTCAAGTGTTGCTTGTGCGTTTTGCTGAGGGGCTTTTTGCATTTTGCTATTTTG
>VYZT01004323.1:39374-55199 GCA_013400735.1 Pomatostomus ruficeps | reverse complement strand
CTTGGAGCTTGGTTCAAGGATGGGCCTTTTGGATGTGCATGCAAACTTTTCAGCCAGGCTCTTGTTTAGTTGAGGAAGGTTGAAAACTTTTGATAGGTATGTGCCCCTAGCGCACTATGAGTGGAGATGTTCTTTGAACAACCAGCATTAAGCTCAATATGGTTGGTAATGAGACCTGTTTTCCAAAATTTCTCAAGACAGTCATAGACGCATTTTTCTACATGTCAGGAATAATGCTATATTTTTTGTTGTCTTCATTATCAGATGTATTATAGTGACCATAATACATCTGGGAAAAACATTGCAAAATCAAAAGCATGTTAATTTTTCACAGCTGTTAAGTTGTCTTACTTAATCGGTTTGCAGGCAGTTGAAGAAAAAGGAAGACATGTTTTTACTATGAATTCAGAGCATACTGCAGTTTCTGTTTCTCAGGACAGGTCCATGCACTTCATTGACTCGTGATCTCACTTTTTTATTTTTTCCAAATTCACAACCTCCCATCTGACACAATAAAGAAATAAATAATTACATGTCAATATACTTCTGCAGATAGACACCATTTTTCTGCCTGAGAAATAAAAAAAGGAGGGAAGTTTTGTTATGATTTATCCTAAGACTAGGTTAGCATAGCTGATTGTGATGTGAAGAAGTTGTTTTCCCTGGGGTGTTTCTTCAAGCTTTTCATCCTAGCTATTCATGTCTTTTAGCTGATATGACACCACTGGCTGAGAGGAACGGCCCCCACCTAAATGGGATTGTGTGGAAATAGCAGAGGACCAGGGATCATGACCATCTCTTGGTGACAGTGATTTTGTCTTTAAGTTTCTGGGTAGGCAACTTTTTTCCTTCATTTTCTTATGGACAGCTGGCAGTTTCTTCAATCTGCACTTACCAGATGAGGGGGAAAGTGACAGGACACACCCAATTTCAGCATGAGCACATTAGTCCAATAAAGTGTAGTACCATTGTGCAATATGTTCTTCAGCTAGTCTAAGGGGAGCCTCTTGGTCACTTCAGTAAAATATTTGCCCTTCTAGTGTCAATGATTCTTTCCAAAATGTTGAAACAATGTCTTGGTATCAATACTGACCTTTACAGTCTCTTCCCTGAACAGCTACTTTCTCCTGAGTCCATTAGGGGGCAAGGTTTCTGCTTCTGAGATATAAGTTCTGGCCTTGCTGAGTTGTTTTGGCACCTAATTTTATTTATTTTTTTTTTAAGATTCACAGGATAGGCTTCCTAAGTCATGGAGTTGGATCCCCCTTTTCCTAGGTTGGCTTGTGTCTGAGATTTTCTTCATGTATACTTTATCCTGGGATTTGCCATTGGCTTAGGCACAGCCTCAGAAATAGCTTTCTTTGGTCTGCATGTGGACAATCTCCCTGAAGGGAACAGCTGTGTACTGGATGTGACAAAGTGAATGGATTGTGAGAGTTTAGTCCCATGGATTTTCATGTGGAAATTACTAAGGAAAGAAAATTGGTTAGTTGATAATATCACTAGTGCAACATAAGTGCTTTGTGTATTGATTCTGAATATATTTTGTGGTATTTTTTTTATTGGTGATATGGTTGAAAGATATTTTCTGTTTGACTAGTTAGGCTTTTGGTGTAAAATCGTTTCGTAGTACTGATTCAGTCATTTCAGCAAAAACACATGCACTTAAATAAAGTGGAGTTCCTCACTTTGAAAAAAAGATGCTTAATGGAAATTGAATTTTGATTTTGTTGAACTCTGAATGACTTTCTGCCGTTAGGTAATGGCAGGCACTCATTTGAGGAGTAGGGCATAATCATAGATCGTGTGAGAAAACAGGCAGGGAAGGGGAGAAGTGAAGGGGTTCATGAAGTTGATTCATGAGATCTGCAGAGTATATTTCAAGCATAATTTTTAAAAAACAGTTTTAAAAATCTAGTGTGTTAATTAAAAGGCTGTTATAAACTTAGGAAAAGAGTAATATGGACACTTCTGTGTGTTAGCATACTTATAGATGGGAAGAAATAGTGGGTATTGCACATGATAAGAGACAATATCATTATGTAGTTTCTCTCTGTGAAATCAAGTGCTGCAACAGGGGTTTTTTTCATAATATCATTTCATAGGACTGGCAAAAAGCTAATATCTTTCATGAAATGACTTACATTCTGAAATATTCATGTAGAAGAGTGCTCATGAAATCAACAGAGAGAAAGGTGGTTGGTAGGAAACAAGTCCTTCAGGAAGAAAAATAGAAAGTTGAACAGGAGATAGATATCTAGGATCAAATTCTACCACTGAAATTTAACACTCATTCTAAATACTTATGCTGAAACCTTGATGTTGGACCCAGTGAAGAAACTGTAATGCAGAATATGTAGACTTGGAAGACCATCCAGAGCCCTCTATAATCACTGTAAAATGGAAGATACTCTACTTCCAGACTGGGGTGTTTGGCTGGAGGCTTTGTAACCTGTTTCTCCCAGGGATGTCAGTGAGTACCTTGTGGTCTCAGGACAACATGTTCCTTAGGAGCTAAATTCCTGAATCTTGTCCTGCATGTTGACTCCTCACCCCTTCCTTGAAAAGAACCGTGCCTGCTGCTTACTTTCCTGTTCAGAGCTTTATTTTTTGCAAACTGACTTTTTGATAGGAATCACCTGCTTTTTGAGGAATCTTCTCCTCTGCTTGATGGTCTGGTGGTTCATCAGTCTTTGAAGCAGTTTGAAATTCTGGTTAATTCTATTCTCTGCCTGATGGTTCAAATCCCCATCTGTCAGCTCTTCAGCCATCTGGTTATGCAGTCTCTTTTGGAAGCTCTCCACGATTCACAAGGATGCAAGGAGAGCCAAAGTAAGGCAAGCATGTCTTTGTTGTGGTTAGGCTCACTTATCTGGGGGAGAACTGAGTCCTGGTTTCTGCTTGTTTCTCTCAAAACTTATTATTATTTTCAAGGGAAATGAGTGAAATGGCACAGCTTCCTGTTAGAAAGTTAAGGTGAGAGGACACCTGTGGTTTTAAGGGTCCTGTTATTGAATAGTTAAAGCTTGCATATTTTCTATATGGAGTTTAGTTCCTCAAAGTTTTTACTTTCACTAGGTGAGTGGGAGGAAATCTATATCCTGTTTGAAGATTCAGTCCCTAGTTCTTTGAACTTACTCAGTGCAGTAAATCTTGTCAGACACATATCTTGCACTAACAGTGCATCTGGGGCAGCAATTACTTGTAACTCTTTAGCTATCCTATTTATCACCTATAAAGGAAGATTAATACAAAGACAAGAAATGTTGACAAAATAAAATATTTATGTGCTTTTGCTAATGTTGTTTGCTCTTGGGTCTCTTACAAATTCTGATCACTTTTGCAGAAATGAAGAGAAAGCTTTACCTAGGCCCTTATGAAATTCCACTAATGTGGTGCAACATTTAAGAAATGTTTTTTCCTCTAGTCAGGTAAAGACAGCTGACTGTATAGCATAATGGAAGGGCAGGAGTGACAGGGAAGAGCTATATAGATGGATTACATTCAGTAGGAAGAATTAATGTGCATCTTTCACACCATGTTTAAATGGAGAGGAAGACCAATTTGTCATTTAGATTACTTTGTGATTTAAAAGTGGAAAGAATGGAAATGAGATTAAAAAAAAGAAAAGCCTGTAAAATGAAAGCAAGAGAAACATGGCACTCTGTAGCCTTTTGCAGGGTGAACATATTCAGTGAATTTAATCTTTTTTTTTCCAAGTGATAAACTATGCATGAGCAGAGTTTGATATTTTTCTGGGTTCTTTTTATGAATGACAATTACTTGCTATGAGTTGTTCATACAGTTGTTTAATTTTAGGTTCTAACTATCTAAAAGTGCTGTAAGCATTTTAAAAATTGGCAAAAGAAAAAATTACGTTTCTTGGACAGAATCGTTTTCCTAAGAAAAAATCAAATAGTAGGAACCGCAATTTTGTGCATCCTTTTGCAGTCCTGGGGAATTGGATTCTTTTTGTCCAATTAAGATAACCTAGAAACTCATGGTATTTTATGCTGGCAGCTAATAATCCTCACCGTCAAAAGTCAAATCCAGGGATTCACTTGCTCCAACACTTTTCAGCTCTGCTGTTTCTTCCTGACTAAGCTCCCTTTAGCAGCAGTGTGATACAGTGATGAGATGTACCCACTGAACAGAGTAACAATTTTTCTTTGCATAACCATTATGAATTCATATGTGCTTTCCAGTGAAGGGCAAGATTTAACTGCCTTATCAATAATTTCTCACCAAAACCAGTATTTCTGGAATAGGCATTGTCTTCCTTGAGCATATTTATATGGAGAAAATATTTTCCTCTTTTATTCAGCAAATCTGTTAGAATTCCAAAAGTATATCTCTTGTACTGATATTCTTCCATCTTAAAGAAAATGACAGTATGGTTATTAGGCATCTGTGTTAATTTAGTTCACAATGCCTAGAAATTGCATCACAGTTGGTGTAAACGTGCCACAGTCACAAGGCTGCAACTCCTCCTAATTTTGTAGGTGAAGGGGCCTCCATTAGTGCTTCAGTTCAGATAAGGAGCCTGCTTTTGAAGCACGTCTGATCACTGTTACTTTTGCCATGGTTTAGACCAAGCTGAGAATTTGTCTCAGGTTTCTCCAACCGTATTTCCTTTGTGTGTATTCCTGGTCCAACCCAAAATCAGTTTGAAGTCAAAGAAACACCCACCAAGATGTGTCTGGTGTAGATACCCCAGGTTTTAGCACTAGCTGGTTTTTTTCAACAGATTTGCTACACTTTCACTGTAATGCTTATTAGCATGGATGTAGCTGGACAGGAATATTAAGGAACAATACAGGTTTTACATAAATACATAATTTATAGCCCTTAAACATAATTGTACATCATTATCAGTATGCCCATGCCCTCATACACATTTCTATTTTTTAATGCCTGAGGCATTCCCCTACATTGTACATTTGTTAATGAGGGTAAAATTTGACCTACTGTGTTTTCAAGGAAGTCTGCAAAAGCCTCTGTAGCTAAACCCTTGGTCTATGTGTAATGACCAAAAATCCTTAAAAATTTTGCCAGGTACTGAGACACGGTGCCAATTGCAAATATGGGATCCACAGAAAGAGTTCTGGTGGTGCCAAATTACTGCAAACACTTTTCCACCAGTGACCGTCCCAGTGACAAGGTTCTTAATGGGGCTTGACGCAGCAGCAGGGATGTGCTGATTGATTCTTGTTCGCAGTCACTCTCCTTTGGCAGTAGTCGTCTATGGGAATGAGCTGGACAGATGCTGTCACAGAGGAGCACTCACTGTCTGGGTAGGTGTGGAGCACTAAGTCTCACAGGACTCCTGCAGAATAAGTGTGTTTTTTCTGCTTCACTACAGAGGCACAGGGATCAGCCTATTTTCTTAATTTCCAAAGAGTCAGGTGGATTAGTGAAAGACAGGTTAGCGAAACTGCTGGGTTTCCAGTGAGGTTGGAGATTAGCAGCTGTTCTCTTTAATGAGAGTAAAATAGTTAACTGCATGTGAAGAAAAAGCTACAAATCTGTTGGGATCTGTCTGTATCCCTTGCAATAAGCAGCTTGGATGCTAACCATCTAGATTGTAGTTTCAGTTGCCATGATTTTGCCAGAATAAATAACTGTTGGGAAAACTTGAAAGTTTTCCAAGTGATCTCCTTGTTCCATACTGATTTTAGACCTTTTAAACTGAGATTATGTTTGTCTGTATGAAAAATTGAAATGTTGTCTGTCTGGGAAAAAGAAATCTTAATTTGATGTGAAGTGAAGGTCAGTCATCCAAGATAGCTCTTGCTATTTTTCTGAAAATCAGCCAGAATCCAATGACCTTAGGAATGCCTACAAGCTGTAGACTGGTTTCATACTTCCCTTTCTGCCTTTTATCTTTTACAATGAACAGGACCATGGAAAACCTGGGAAAACAATCCACAGTCATGAAATTTAAGACAGTATGACAACACTACATTCTGAAGATGCCTCACTACCAAGTGCTTTCTTTAGCTGCATCTCATTATTTTGATCTGATAAGAAATCCCTTCTGTTTATATATGTGTGGTGGCACTGTGTTTTGTAAGGAACATACAAGAACACTGCAACAGGTTTTATATGAATTGTGAAAAATCTTTCACAAACACTGATGTTTTCAGTTTTAACATTTTACTTTTTCCTGAAAAATCTTTTTCTTAATTTGTTGCATTATATGTGAACCTGCTGTTTAAAACATCCTTTAAAGAATTTTTGTGCATTTTTTTTAATCTCATATATGCACAATGTTGGCATTAATTTCTCTGTTGGGTACATTTGTTTGCTGAAGGTTGTAGAAACAATTCTCTACTAGAAAAATATGTGCTGGGTAATTACTGGCATATAAAACAAAAACTTATGCATAAGGATGACAGCACTGTTAGAGTATTATTTCATAAGTGTTCACTGTAAATTTTATTTAAAGAAATATAGATATTCTGTGATCTCAGTGTGTAGGGATATATTTGTTGGTGTATGCACACACAAAAAATTTTGTATATCTGAATCAGAAGATCGTCTAATGGCTCATATATCCTGTGTTGTCTGTTGTAGACGTGATTCGTAGAGCAAAAGCTCCTTTGGAGTCTTGTGCTCATCTTTTCCCCTGGAAAAGTCCTGTTCATAGATAGGATTCTTTAAAGCACTAAGCTGTCAAACCTAAAACAAAAAACCAAAAACCAAACAACAACAACAAACAAACAAACAAACAAACAAAACAAAAAAAAAAAACAAAAAACCCCAAAACAACCAAGCAAAAAAACCCCCAAAACCCCCAAACAAACAAAAACCCCCCAAAACAAAACAAACAAACAAACAAAAAATATGGAGGCTCAATTTGTGAGGACTTGGTCAAATGGCTGACTTCCTTCTCCTCTATTTCCAGACAGTCAGATAGTCAAAGGTATTTCTCTATAATGAAGGCCATTTATCTACTAAAGGACTAAAAAGTTGAGAAAAGCTGAGTATGTACGTGCTGTGGGTGTGTCTGAGCAGTTAAAACTGCAGCTATTAATGATGATCGGTGTTATACTACAATTTGTAAATAAATCAGTATAGATTTAGTAAATTATATATTTTTTTCTTTATGGTAGAGAGTGTGTTTGGTTTTTTTCCCATTCAGTTAATTTCTAAAGTATGAAAATAAATTTTACTCTCAGGATGAGTTTAGCCCACTAAATAATCAATCTGATGCATGAAAGTTTCAAACAGTTGTGATCATTTGACAACAGGAAACAAGAAGGAAAGTTCTCTGCCTCCAGCTTGGTTTAAACATGGTTCAGGTATGTCTGTACTTTGTATCCCTACCTCCATTCTGTTTGCACAACAAATTTCTCAAAACCATCATTAACTATTTACTCACTATAATTTGTGTTAATTATGATGTACATTATAGATGAACACATCAAAGAGCAAAGACAAAAAATTGTGATTCAGTTCTAATGGCTGAGGAAGACACAGCAAGTTATCTGGTCAAAGTATTTAAAAGATGTTTAAGCATTTAGCCAACAGTCTGTTACCACAGGTGCTGGACAGCAAAAATCTTTAGACTGTCAATATCAGTTTAGGTAGCACAAACGTCTTTTAAGCTAATTTCTTCTGGTTAAACAAATAACAAAGACTTGTTAATTGCACCAAAGAGACCAAAGAGCATTCAAGCTAATGAAAGCCATGCCTTTGGTAATTTTTTCTGGACTTTAATCCCTACTGAAGTTTGTTTTAATTCTCATTACGTATTTAATGGTTACAAAGCTAGAAGAGGCCATTAGAATATTTAGTTTGAGCTTCTTCATACTCTAAGTTCTTACTGTCACCCTGTTATTTATAAAGTTGGCTTGTGACTTATGTACAAAGAAAGTCTAAATAGAATGTATAATGCGTATAATGTTTTCCTGTGGAAGTATTTCTACTGAGGATTATTTCAATTCATTTCAAATTTGCAGTGTCACTTTATTTGAAGATCCCAGTGGAATTTTAGCCTTGTATTTTAGCTCTGAAAATAATTTTAAACAATCTTGGCAGTAGTAGAAAAAAGTGCTATTGGGTATATATCTTAGATGTCTAATTTCTAAATAGTTTAAATGCTAAGGCTGTAAAATAAATTATGTATGGCTTGAATTTAAATGAACAAAGAATGCTGGTCCTCCTTTGGGGAATAGCTTTAATTTAAAAAGAAAATTATGTTTTTTATGTAACTCTCAGTTGGGAATGCATTTGTTAGAAAAATAACCATTCAGTGGTTTGAAAATATTGTTCCGTTTAAGCTAGAGGCTCAATAAGAAATCACCATCTAGGCTATTCCCATCTAAGAACTAAGCTAGTGATGCACCTAGCTCAGCTGGATTAGTAAAGACAAGACTGTAAATTGAGTTCTTGTAAAATGTGTCTCAAAAAATGAAAATGTGCAAGAAGGAAGTTGTGGGTAATTTGTTCTCCTCTTCACAGCTGTGGGGCATGAAATCCTGTACGAGCACCACTGCAGAAATTGAAACCTGGCTTTTGTGGACCAGTGTTCAGAGCTTCATTTATCTGTTGGATTTTTTTGGTCTCTTTATTTCTACATGTCCAGCAAAGCTGCTTTGTTCTACTTTCCCATTATTGTAGATTCATTTTCTCGTGGCTCTGGGCTAAACTGTGTAAGAATAGTGGAGTTGCTAGTTTTGATCTATAGATCTTTAATGTAGACATTGGAATTTCCTCCTCCCCTGCTTACAGACTTGGCAGCCTCAGAGCTGTGCAGTAGCCAGTCTTTCCTGGGATGTCTTTGCTGGGTTGCCTCCTGCCATATATCGGGAGATCCTGTGCTAGCAAGGTCACCTGTCTTCCCTTAGCTGCCCAGTAGGAAGACAACCTCATCCCAGGGCTCTCCTACCCCTTTTCCTACCCCAGGGGTGGTGCAGTCACAGTTTTCTGTGTAAAAGGGTGAGTTATTCTTCAGATGTGTTCAGACACTTCTGCATCTGTGCTGTCTGAGGGTGCCATTCCTACGTACTAAGTTTCCAAGGCCTAAGTTTCATTTGTGTGACAACAGGATCTGTGATGTTATTGCTACTTCTCTATTTTGAAATAGCATTTCTCAGGCTTCAGTTTTTGGGGTTTTTTTTCTTTTTTTTTCTCTTGCAAGCCAGCTTGACACTTCAGACACACATTAGGCCTTGGCTGCTTTGTTGTGTTTTAATAGGTTGGGAGTGGGAGGGAATTACTCTTCATTGAGGTGAACCTCCTTAAATTCAGGTGTTTGGTTAAGCCTTCTGCTCTGCTAACAGAACTTTCTTTGACATCAAAGAGATGCTTGCCAATAAATCTGACATTGGTTTTGATGGGTGAATGTTTTCCTGATGTGATCGGGAGACTGTTTGGAAGAGGGGAAGATCAGGAGGACATTTGGTCATGTGTCACAGAAGAAACCCTTCAGATGATGATGTTAGAACGCTGATCACTTTATGCAAAAACCACAACATGAAAAGCTCTGTATCTCATAAGGTAAAACAGTTCTGGGACCAACCTCTGTCTTCGGGCCCGCTTACAGATGTAGTTTTTGTTCTCCCAGATAATGCAGCTGTCTGCTCCATAGGGACAGTGAAGAATAAAAAAAAAATGACCATAACTTTTCAATACCTGCCTCCTAAAAAGTGTGCATGTGTGTACACACTGCGCCGTGTGCATGATTCCAGAGTACTCAAAACTGCTCTCTGATTCTTTTAACTGTGTAACTCCAAAGAGATATTCTGGGAACTTTTTGTACTTCTCATGCTGGATATTCAGCTTGGGTTAGATTTCCCTACCTTTGAGGATTTTATTGGCATTACTTTCAGACCAAGAACTATTCCACTCTTAGAAAGAGCTCTGGTATTTGTCTCAAAGGTTTTGCCATGCATAAAAGGGAAAAACTGTTATTTCTATTGATTCCCCTTCAGACCACATAGCAAATTCAAAGAGAAATAACTAAGTGAAGAGAAATTACTAAATGGCAGAGAGGAACAAGGAATGTGTTCCCGGGCCTCAATCTGAAAGGTCATACACCTGGCATCTCTTGAATGTCAAGCCTGAAGATAAGAAAGCCGTGTAAATAAGCCAGTGCCTTTGCTTTGCTGGTTCGCACGTTCCCTCACTCGCTTTTGCTGTCCTTCCTGTCAGGATCTGTCACTGTGAGGGAGACGATGAAAGCCCCCTCATCACGCCGTGTCGCTGCACGGGGACGCTGCGCTTTGTTCACCAGGCCTGCCTGCACCAGTGGATCAAGAGCTCGGACACGCGCTGCTGTGAGCTCTGCAAGTACGACTTCATCATGGAGACCAAGCTCAAGCCTCTCCGGAAGGTAGGGTCCTTTGGAGTTTCATTATCCCCAAGTGTCACAGCTCCAGAATGGCTGTGTGAAGTGCAAGCACAGTTAAAGAAACATCTGTCCAAAATGGCTTTGTTTTTGCTGTTGCTAATCAGTCCCAGTGATGTTATTCTTACATTTAAGTTGGTTAATTTTCAACAGCAGAGAATTTGAGTGAAGTCTCTTTCATCACACATTCAATATAAATGCACAAAGAGTAGTCTTTTGTTTTAGACATTTTATCTTCAGCTTTTTGTTATGGGTTCGTCTGCCTGTTTTTAAGCCAGAAAGAAATCTTTTCATATTTTGTTCCTGAGTAACACAGTCCAGTTCACCCAGCAATTTTTACATGGAGCCCATAAATTTGGTTGAGAATGATGCTTATACCAATGTGGAGACAGCAGTTATGAAGTAACACAGTCAATTTAGCTGCATCTGTTGTAGCTGTTACACTCCTGGGCAAATTAATCACTTCCACATTAAAATTAGTTAATGGAATTTAAAATACAGGGTGACCTTGCATCGTGAATGTCAAATGTGTGTTATCTACGCTCATCTGTTTTCTAAGATTAATCAATATAATTCTCCACAGACTGTCAGTATAGGGAAGGTGAAGAGTTTATTCAACATATGTGGGTTCTGTTTTCTTTGGAGTGGATAACTTCTCTTTGAATTTTTATTTTAATTTTTTTATTTCAGCCTTCTGGAGTTTTGTTGAATCTTTGAAATTTGAGTCAATCTGGAACTGGGCAAGTTTTGATTTAAAATAAATTTCAGAGTGAGAGCCCTTGAAAAACACATAGAAACTATTGCTTACGACTGGCATATACCTATATGGTAGTGTTTTAACGGCAAAAGACATTTTGTTTTTGTTGGCCTTACACAGATAGCAGTAATTCAGAGAAAGGAGAATCAATGGAATTCTTTCACACTTCACATTCAGAGGAATTTTCTAGTAAGTCCCTGGTGCTAAACCACTTCTGAAGAGAGAATTTGGGCTACTTTGGCAAGCAAAGCTTATAATAGGAAAAGACACAGTTCTCTAATGCCAGGTAGATCTGGCCATGTAGGTTAGAATTTGAAAGAGATGTAAATAGAAAAAAAAGATGGCTAAAAACTTAATAATATTGATTTCAGTTTTAGTAATTGCAGATAAATCTTAACTAATATGACGGGATGAGATAATTGTGTAAAAAATCCTGCCTGTTGCATATCTTTGGGGGATTTTTTCAGTATATATGTTTCTATCTTCAAACCAAATTGCTTTAACATCTAACATATAACAAGTACTCTCACAACAGTTACTTTTCTCAAGAGAATACACAGATACCGGTATTTTTAACAAAAGCTTTTTCCTGGTTTTTTAGATAATACAGCATCTTTTATAAAAGGGAAACAAAATTTGTAGCAACAAAGGAGAAAAGGAAAGAAAAATGTGCTTAACTGGATATCAGAAGTAGGCACTTTTAACTCTGTGTGTGGTCATTTCCACATCTCCTCCCCCCTTCAGAGTGGTAATGTAATTCCTGCAAGTGTGTAATTTCTTAATTGAATGATTGCCACCTTATTCAGGTTATCATTGGTTCTCAGATATGTTTTAGATTTCTGACATAGCAAAAATTAACCTCTTCTTTCAGGCAGGATATTTTTGTTTCTGCTCAAAGCAGTACTCAAAAGTAGTTTATCTGCCTGGCAGTCTCTGCTGGCATCATTCCTCCCTTCAAATGCAATGCTAACCACTACTTGTTTGTGTAGAATGGACCCAGCATCTAATTATAAATCCTTTCTTATAAGTCACACCCATTTCAGAAACCAAAGTTCCCAATGATTTCCACGTTAAAATTAGTTGTCCTTTGGCATTTATAGCATTCAACCATGACACTCTTCACGTGTTACATTTAATTAAACATATGATCCTTACTAAGTGTGGGCACTATCATCACCATCATTCACAAATTTATAAAACACTTAACAGTTTATGAGAAGCTTTTTTGCAGACCAAGTGTTTTGACAGCTGTAGCAAAGCCAAGGTAAAGGAGGAAAGAGTGATCATGAGACCTGCCATATGAGTAGAGCTGACTGGTAAATTTCCACCCAAATGACCTTTATAAAATCACTGATACTGCTTTGTTTTAGTTTTTTTTGTCAAAACCTTTCTATTTTGCAAGAGCAGAAAGTCCCAATGAAACACTGTCAAATTTCTTGGCAGCTTTTATGCAGCCCAAAATCTCAGTTTTGGGGCATTCCTTGGGAGTCTGTGTTTTCAAAAGATTGGCACAAAGGGTGATTACCAGAGACTGAAGTACTGTGGGACAGCTCTCAACACTGAAGTTCTCCACAATCCTGTCTCCTTGATGCAGGGTCTGAAAAGCACTACAGACTCTGGGATTTCCAGACCTTGAGACCTTTGGGTTTTGCTAAGGCTTGGTTCTGAACGAGACCTCAAGAACCTTCAGTCCCCAGCACTGTCTGGCCTGTCAGCACTGAATCAAAACTTCCAAACTTCTGAAATTCTCTTGTCCTGATGGCAGGGATATTATGAGCAGTTATATCTAGAAACAATGCAATTCTTGTAAACTTTGTTGGATGCTGACTGGAACACCAAAATTGATCCCAAAAAAAGTTATTAATTGTGCTAATAAGCTTTGAGGAATTCTGAAAACAGATTTCTTTTTAGTGCTTCCTAAACAGAAGACCATATATTTTTTTTCGAGAAATGAGTGCCTATTCAAAAAGGCACTCATTTCTCGAAACAAAATATTTTCCAGATTTTTCCAAAAGAAAAAAGGAAATTATTTCCCCTAGAGTGAAAGTTTCTGGCCAGCTCCGGATGATGCAATTTCCATGGCCATTAGACCTGGATTTGGAGTGACATTCTACAAATGGAAGAGCTGCATCTTTTAACCGTTTCTGATTTTTTGATTTTTAATCTCTCTCCTCACTCATGATATAAAATTCTGAAGTTTGGTCCATTGGACTGTGCATTGTTTTATTATGATGGATTTTATCATAATGTCTTTGTAAAATTCCAACTGCTGGTCTCCTGAAGGGAGAAAAAATTACAGACCACTGAACTTAATTACAAGAATCTATACTTTGCATTTTGCAATATCACAAAAGCATGATTTAAATATAAAACAAACTGTTTAATTCAATAGTGAATTACCATCTTTATTTATGCCTCAGCCTTCCATGCACTCTCAATGTTTTATAATAGATTTTTTATCAAAGTCTAAGGTTTTATAACATAATCATTTTGGAATATCATGGCATATCTGTTAGCACCCATAAGTGACGATGTAGAGCATACTAATTTAGCATAAATTAAGATAATTGATATTAAATCAGTAGGTTTGTGCCAATGTGCAACAGTTATTTAATTAGAGAATCCCTGAAAGCACCAGACATCAAATAAAACTTAATCATTTTAGTGAGTCTTTGCATTGGGTTAATCCTTTTAAGCACTGATCAACAGACATTGCAAGTGTTTCATATATTTGGACAGGTCTGATTACTCAGCTCAAGATAAATATAGAGGATAAATATTAAGCATTGCATGGTGTTTCTGGTTTATTTCTCATGGTCTCTGTTACATCTGTCACTATAAATAATACAGTTGCATTTGTAGCTCTGTCTCTCAGCATCTGCAATCCGTGATGCAGAATTTATAAGGTGACTTCATCATGAAAGGAATTAGAAAGTGGCAAGAAGCTTGTGTGAGTTCCTTATTGAGCTCACTCAGGTAATGGCTTAATCCTGAGAAAAACATTTCTCCTTTAAAAAAGATGCAATCCTAGAAATTAGCACCTGCATTTCCTATCTCTTGAATTTGGTGTTTGAAGACTAGTAGAAACAGGAATTGAATGATGATACTGTGAGCATGAAACAGATTAAAGTGTCAGATTATAAGGAGCTTTAAATGCACAAATGTCTTTCAATGGAGATTTCTCAACATTATCTTTCTATACTTCAATATACTTTTCATAGTTAGATTTTGCTATCCATTTAAGATGTCTGGTATCTGATGAGATGTGTTACCCTGATGCATTATTCGAACAGATTATTGTGTGGTGACAGAGATGTCTGCTTTCTCTCCCAATTTGAAATTATTTACAAATAATGTCTTATTTATGTGAGGCATAAGCAATATTGCAAATTGTTACCATGTTGTTGCTCTTGGTCATTAAGGAAGAGCAAGTCAATTTTTTTGTTTACAGAAGCATTATGTACCAATTGAGGTTCATTTTCTTTCTGATAGAAAGGGTACCTGAATTTATCCCTTTTAAAACATAGAGGACTGGGAATATTCTTTTAGTACAGAATGATATGTTTCTATTAAATTCAACAGAAGCAAGAGCAAATGCTGATAATGAAATAAACTTGATCTTATTTATTTTGAATGTGTACATATATCTTCTAAGTGTTCATTCCTCTTGTATTCTGTATTTGCTTATATGCTGATAAATAGCACTTCTAAATTACCTACAACATGCCTCTCCTGAGTTTTACACCCTTGAACTCTGTGGAACTTCTTGTGTGCCCCACTATGGTCATTAGAGAAGAAAGGAATGCTTTCTGCTTGCTTGGTGTCATTTATTTAATAAATAAACAGATTGCAACAAGAGTGATAAAATGTCCAGAACAGCTTCAACTTCCATACAGGATTCAAAGATTTAAGTCCGTTGGATATATATGTTTCAGGATTGCTTAGAGAAGGATATTTAGATCCTGTAGAGAAAGTAGGGAACAAGTGAGCTCAAATTTCCATTCAAAGCAAAAGTCACTTCAAGCCTATCAGTGTCCTTTTGTGGTTGGATTAGCGATTGACTAGTTGAATCAGTGTGAGGTATATTTTGACTGTTTGTTATGGTGCCAATCATATTTAGTAGGTTAAAGATACTGTTTGCTACAAGACCAGCAGGAATTATGCAACCAATTCAAATGTAGGGTTTGAGCAAACAGACACCTTGTGAGTAATGCTCAGCTGTAAGGCAGAGATTCAGCAGTTCTGCAGGCTCCTTAAAAACAAAAGGCTCATCTGTGGAAGCAACAGAAGAAAACCAGAAGGCTGCTTTGAGAACTATGACAGGCAAAAGGAAAGTGTAAAGTGAATCTTTGAGACCCATTTTTCCCCCAGACTTCATGTACCACTAGGGACACATCTGCTTCTGCTCCCCCCTATCGGAGTCACCACTTCACAGGGGACCTTTTTTCACAAAACGGTCATCACCTGCACTACTCTAAATTCAGTTGTTAAGATCTTATCTAATGTGTGAGAGAGATGGATTCAGCTGCCTTCTCTGTGCTCAACACGGGTCTAGAGAAAATATATCTGGAGGAATTAATTTATAACTGGATGCTTTGTGGGTAAACCTTTTTTTGATAAACTCTGCTAGCATGCCTGAAAATTCAGTGATGGCAAAATATGTTAAGGGTGGTTTTTTTTTTTTTACTTTTGGTTCAATGGTAGCTTGCTAATT